>JAKCPI010012545.1:0-11638 GCA_023213315.1 Euborellia annulipes
AGTGACATTGATATAACTTTCTTTTTTGAACTCCAATGAATTTTCTTTCTTTTTTTTTTGGTCTCTGTTAGATCAAGTGTCTGAAAATTAGTTTTCGAATAACTAATTCATTAAGTAATGATTTGAGGCAAGACCCTGAACACCATACACACACTTTCTTTCAGTACTAAAAAAAATGGTTAATAATTTGAACTGGATCTGCGTAACATTCCATACTATAAAAAAAACGAATTTGATAAGAAAGGAAAGGGAGGGGGGGGTTCAGGAGGCTTGATCAACAGATGCTATGTACGAGGCTACACTTCTTATTCGAGAGACGACAAATTTAATTTGAAAAAATTTTCAAGATAGCATACAATTTAGGTAGTGAGGTCAAATCCGGGAGTTAATGTCAAGTCCGAGGGAGATTTCAAGTAAATGCAGCTACGGGGAGGCTTCTTTAAAACGCACCCTATGATTATAAAATAAATTATTTAGCGCTAGGGCAGAGGGATGTTCTTGTTTCGCACCAGAAACAATCGTTAATAGATTTGTATCGCCCGGATAAGAGACGATTGGGCCAAATGAGGCTGTTTCAGACTCAAACTTCCTATTTTTGGGGGTATTTATTACACCGGAATCGTTATTATTAAGCAGCGAGGGCATGCCTGTCAACAGATTGGAAGAAGAAGACAATTTGAGGGTGGCATTGACCGAAGACAGCCCCTCATTTTGAGAGTACCCGAAAGAGTCGGTTATATAACAACCGGGTCGAACCATAACAATGACAGGTTGCCATGAAAACTTTTCAGAGACAAGGTTTCTGTTCGAATAGGCGGAAAAGATAGACTTGATAGTGGATACCTTACAGATAGTACAGGCTTGCGGGACAATGAGCGGCAGGCCTGCATCAATGGGCTGATTTTTGAGCGGCTGAGTGCAGTCAATGAGTGGACGGCACTGAACTGAAGGGACAGAGATAAGAGCGGTTTCTAGAACAAGACTGACAGATTCCATGGGGGATTCCAGCTCTTCTAAGTGGGAGACGGAAGTTAAGTTTTGACTGGATGCAAACTCACTGATAGAAGAAGGTGCGAGGTGACTACTTAACGGGAGTGGTGGCGGGATCACCTGACATGGAGAAATTGGAATTGCTATGCCGTCGCTATCCACGATCAACTCAGCTGGATCCGACGCTAACTTTTTATTAATCATATCTGTCTGTGGAGAGATATAGGGAATATCACTGGCAGCGACACTTGCGCCGGGACGATAAGATTCCTCACTCAACTTGTCTTGGGGGTTAGCCAAGTCCAATTGCAATTCCTGTTTAAATTCATTCCTAAGTTTGGACCTTTCTGCCCGCAACTCCACCGGGATTTGGTCAAGTTTATTACAGAGTTCGGTATGCATTTGATCTAATTTCGTACTATTTTGATCTAGTTTCGCTATCATGTCTGCTGTATGTTGGTCCATTCTCGCTAGCAACAGACTCAACATGGAGTCACTACTACCGACTGTAAAAGGCATGATAGATTGCATGAGAAAGGTGGGCCTCGATATAGGTGTCGCAGAAAGATGCGTATTTATGTTCAAAAAAAATAGCAAGAAAAGGGGTGTAAGAAAAGATAAAAATTTTTGTTTTAAAGTTTGATGGGAACCCACAAGTAAAATTTTAACATAACTAACATCTGTTTACTCCAGGATGTAGTATGAATTGTTGCGCTAGATCATCTTGATACTTAATATTAAGAATTGAAATTTAAAATAAAAGCTAGCATGGTGTGTGCATCTGTCACCAAAAAAAGTCCATTGGCACAACTATTACATCTTAGGCTGAAGCCTTGAAAAGGTGGCGTTAATCTATTATTGATGTTCCCCATTGGACCAATTAATTGTTGATTAATTAGCAATTAACTGATCCCAGCTCCTCCACCATGTAACATGCTAATGGCTCTATGAGTAAATAAAAGAGCATGTGTGTGGAAACATCAATTTATTGACAGAAAGACAGAATTAAAATTTTTTTATTGTTTGATACAATTTGAATTTCGCGCTCTGCTGCTTCGCTCCCAGAGCGCGTTGAGGATGCTTAGGTGTAACTAGGGAGTAACTACTTTGCAACTGAGATGATATAGTAGTGCCAACAGATTAAATTTTAAAGGGTCAAGCTTCAGAAATTTAATAATAAAAAAAGTAAAAAGATGTATATATAGAGTAAATTAATTAAAAAAAATAAATTAGTCGAGCCGATTCTAAAAGAGACTTAAGAATTATAAGAAAAGATTGGAGTTGTTTAAGGAATGCTTTGTATAGAGAGGAAGCAAAAAAAAACGTAGAGGTTACTTGGTTGAGATGGATGAAGGTTGCTGGAAGCGTCGCTGGACCGGCAGGAAAACAGGAGAGCGGGCCTCGGATTGTCGAGGATGGGTGCGGGCGCTCACACCAGCAAGCTCGGAGAAGAGAGGTATGCCAGGTTGCTGAAGGGTGGTGCGTGCACTCACACCAGGTTGTTGAAGGATGGGTGCAGGCACTCACACCAGGTGGTGGATGGTTGGGTGCGGGCACTCACGCCAGGTGGTTGATAGATGGGTGCGGGCACTCACGCCAGGTTGTTGATGGATGGGTGCGGCCACTCACACCAGGTTGTGGATGGTTGGGTGCGGCCACTCACACCAGGTTGTTGATGGATGGGTGCGGCCACTCACACCAGGTTGTTGAAGGATGGGTGCGGGAACTCACACCAGGTTGTTGAAGGGTGGGTGCGTGCACTCACCCAGGTTGTGGAAGGTGGGTGACTCACACCAGGTTGTGGAAGGCTGGGTGCGTATACTCACACCAGGTTGTTGAAGAATGGGTGCGGGCACTCACACCAGCAAGCTCGGAGGAGAGAGGTAGGCCAGTTGGTTGAAGGATATGTGCGTGCACTCACACCAGCAGGAACGGACAAGAGAGGAGAGCCCGGTTGTCGAAGGATGGGTGCGGGCACTCACACCAGCAGGCCAGACGAGAGGACAAGGACCGGAGTCGTTGATTGAGGTGTAAAAAAAATAAAAATAAACTTCTTCTGAATGGCAAAGAGATTGAAGAAAACTTAAAAAAATTCGACACAGAGAGTGCGTAGAAATGCCCCGGTCGGGTCTGTCCGGCAGGCGTGCAACCAGGCTATATTTGTATGCTATAGGCCTGAAAGAGAAAGCCTGCGCACAGAGCAAAAGAAGGCGGGAAGGAACTCGCTATATTGGCTCGTGTTGTCTGTTTTCATTAAAACGCCTTTGGGAGACGACAGCGTCTAAACCCTTGGGGGGATCGGCTTCGGAGATGGCGCGTTGGAACGGGCTTGAAAAATACTTTGAGGAAATCTCATGGTTGGGGATGCAGCTGATTGAGAAGTGACCCAAAAAGAGGAAAAACTGGTCATTTTCGCAGCTTGAGAGAAGCCAACTTAACTTTCAGAGGGTGCAGGAAATAATTGGGTTGATGGATATCGACGGTAGGGGGCTTGTTTGAAAGCAGATTGGTCCGACAATTATTTAACATTACACGGCACGGGATACATCTCAAGAGAGGCTGTGAAATGACGTTTTCTTGGAATCGGTAGTTGAACGTAGTTTGAGAGGCGAATATGGCTTGAAGGCGTGATGCCATTTATGATCACCATATATCGGCGGACGCGGAATAAAAAGTAGATGCAGAATATATTACCGCAAGGGCCGGTAAGTATAGCGGGTGGCAGGAGAGAAGGATAATAGCAGGTCTCATAGATCCAATGAGAGAGAGCGAGAGAGAGATAGGACGTAAAAAGGCGGGAATCGCCTCGCTTCTTATGTCAAGGAGAGCTGACTTAATATTTGTTGTTTGTAGTGGCTATTGGCGTTCAGTAGAGGTTTAAACAATGCAGAATCGATTGATAATAATCTGGGGGGGGGGATATTTATAAGAGAAATGGTCAAAAAGACATAAATAAATCTCGTTAGTGTAGATGGCAATGGGACTCTTAGCTCAGCCAATCACAAGCGAGCCGGGGGCCGAGCCTAGTCCCCATATAAAAGGGTGCTTGGCGAGTTGACCACTAGTTGGCGCTTGACCGCTGTGATGAACGGAGCTGAGGGGGGAGGAGCTTGGTCCGAGGTTATAAATATATGTCGAGAGGGGCTGTGACTTAGTCGTTACACGGCTGTCATAGAGTCAACCTCGATAGCAAATTATTAATTAAAGAAAATTAAATAATAAAAAATAAAAATATGAGTTTGTTTTTAGTTAAACGCTGATTCCAATAAAATATCCGTTGGCACGATAAAAAGGTGATTGCAATTAATTAAGAGATTAAGAAAAATAATAATAAGTTAATATACAAAGAATATATAATTAAGCGCTAAATGGATTCTACCATTGCAAGATTAAGAAACTGCTTACCAGAAATCTCGTTGAATTTTTCAGTAACGCGTAACCGCGCATGCTCTTTCTCTTTCCATAGAGCAGAATCAATCTGCAAGTTTTCATTTATACCTTTCTCCTCAATAGCCAAAGAAATTAGCTCTCTATTTTCGCAGGTACTAAAATTCGGTGCCCGGAATATTAATAAGGACTTGTTATAAATGCATTCCTTGATTGATTGAGAGGATCCTCGGCATTCCTGTCGATAGGGTTGACGAACACCTTGGAAGACTTGATCTGGACTTGTCAATTGCACCAACAAATTATTGACTACACTAGAATCTTTTTTAACTTTAGAAGCTAGCATAGCCACACTTACTGCTTGTGATCCTCTTCTTGATGTCAGTATAATTTTTATCAAGTCCACATCTAAAATATCTTTAATAAGACCTTGAATCTTAAAGTTAGTGAGACTAAAATTTTCTATGGATTCACCATCTTGTTGTCTAAGTGTGAAAAATTTGTCTTTTGTATGAAACATTTACTTTGGGTGTGAAATAGTCATCGGATTTTGAGAATACGTCTTCGTCAATGGAGAGATTAAAAGTGTTAAATATATTGTAGATTTTTCTAAATTTGCAGCTCTTAAGTATATTGTATATTGTAGTGACCATTTCTTCCATTTGTGGGACAAATTTCCATTGTCCATGGGTTTGGACACTTGGCGGTTTCATCAGCCATTTTCTTTTAATTTAAAATTATTAATATGAGTTTATTTATTTCTTTAGAAGACTTCTGACACCATATTATATTAATAAAAACTAGCCAATTGAGAGTATCTGGGACAGAACTGTATAGGACGTGGATAGGCAACATAGAATACAAGGTCACCCAAACCGAAATGTGCACTCTATGTAATCTCCACAAAGAGGAAACACTTCAACACATCATTCTGGAATGTCCTGTCTACAACCCACTGCGAAGATACCTCCCAGGCAACAATAGAAAAAACCTTGAGCAGATATAGGGGGTTAATATTTAGTTAACAGAATAGGTAGCAGAGAGTCGATCCACGAATCTCTAAGCATCCTAACCAGTAACCAAATTAAAAAAAAGATGGATTTTCACTTCTTTATAATTAAAATTTCCGACCAAACATTGATGAATTAGAAGAAAGAGTCTACTTAAATTTTCCATAATTTCAAGGGTACAAGACAAAATTTAAAAAAGAGAGATTAAAATTCTTAAGAATTGATGAGAAGCCGCCAGCGCCAAGAGACGAGAAACTATTCTCTGATTAAAAATAAAGCCCTCATTAAAATCATTTTAATTAATGCAATTTCAATTTAACAAGACCCAGAGGGAGGGAGTTTAATTAATTATGGAACTGGGAGAAATTTATTAGAAATTAAGTCTCAAGTACCTTTTGTTTGGTTTCTTTTAAAGATAAAAGTATCACAAGTGTTATTATTACGTAAATACAGGGTGGCGCAAAAAGATGGGAACTTTTGAAGAAAGAAAAAAACAAGGAACAATTTTTTTTTTTAATTTATTCAGGATGCCTAATGTACACTACAACATTGGAAATTTAAGAAACATTCAAGTTTTGAAGATGATATCGCGAAGATGATGTCCGTCTTGCCGGATGCATTCAGCAAGTCGATTTTGAAAATTCTGCATTACCTGGTGCAAAGTGTCGAGTGGTATTGCTGCGATCTCTTCTGTAATCCTTGTTTTGAGTGCAGGTAGGGTTTTGGGACGTGTATTGTAGACTACACTCTTCAAGTAACCCCATAAATAAAAATCACACACTGATAAGTCGGGGGAACGAGGTGGCCAAACAATGTCAGCGTTCCTGGAAATGACGTGGTTACCAAACAGGCGCCTGACCGCTGCCATTGATACTCTTGCAGTATGTGCAGTTGCCCCGTCATGTTGAAACCAAGTGTTTTCAAAGTCAATACCAGGTAAACTGTGCATTCTTGCAGCCAAAAATGTCTCAAGCATGGTAACATATCGCTCAGAAGTTACTGTCACCGTGTTTCTCTGGTCATCTTCAAAAAATACGGCCCACTGATCCATGGCCACTAAATCTCCAATGCTACTGTACAACTTGCCACCTTCCTCCCGTTTCTCCGCCCCTCACAGTGCTGCCAACATCAAATCCAAAAGTTCCCATCTTTTTGCGCCACCCTGTATTAAAAAAAAATTCTACCCTCAGCAAATTCGGGATAAATTTGACAGTTGATTTTATCACATGTGTTAAAGGTGTTCGGGTTCACCAGACTTCCTTGAAAAGATTAAGCCCTTCTTCATTTATATTCTTGATGAATGGGTGACTGGACAAGGGTTCCCTACAAGTTCTTTAAAACATTCTTGATGACCCTAAAACAGAACCGACCTTAATTAACCGAAGACCTCTAACCACCTCCGGCGGCTCTCGGACAAGGCATCCCTACAAGTTCTTAAAAATATTCTTGATATCTTAATTTAAAACATTTAAATCATCTTGAGGATATTCATCTTCCCTATCCTGAGATGGTTGTTCTGTGTCGTTTAAAAGATTGTAAACCCTACCGGCCATTTGCAAAAACTCCTTTGTTTTATTTAAATTTAGGAGGCGGCACCTTTTAAAAAACATTGCCGGATATATGTTCTTTTTCTCCCAGTAGAAGTTAACGAAATTTTGGCAGCATGCCAAGATGCCTCAATGTGATTCGTGTGGGATCAAGTCTCAGGATCTTTAAAGTCAATCGAATGATTAACCTAGGAAATAATGAATTTTAATGGAACCCCTGGGATTGAAGGCAATCATTCGCCTTTCAACAATCGGATATTATAGTTGTACCTGGTACAATCCACTTTTTAATTATTGGTACCAGAATTTCTGTACTACGCCCTGGTACAACCTCCAGGAATATTCGCCCCATTTTCCTTTAAATTCCTCCAAATACTCATTGGTCATCTACCTGGGACTCATCAATTTCAACAGTGCGACCATAACCGCTAAATCTACAACTATTTGTAGTGATTAAGGCGTCAAACACGACCTCACAGCAGAATGATGCCCAATCGACTACAATTGGATACGATGACTCGATTTGTTCAGCGGTGGCCATAAGGGGGACATTGAAGTCCCAGAGGTTCACAAATCCGAGTATTTGAAACAGAGACAATTTTGATCAAAAAAAAATTCGAAATGACACAAAGGTTTTGCAAGGTTGCGATTTTTGCTTGTCAAGGGATACCTTAGCTGCGCAAGACCATATTAAACCATCAATTCTAAAAAGAAATGAATTTTTTCAATATCAGATTAACAAAAGTATTTTTATTTATAAAAAAAAAAAAAAAAAAAAACAATCATTAAAATAAAAAACATACCCTTCTTTGTACTTTATCAGGTTTAAAGAAATCCCATATTCACCAGCTTGAGGAATTAAATCCCATTTACGAAGGTGAGTCAGTAGGGAGTCCTCATCCTGGCAGATTTTATAAATTTTAATTAAATATAGTGGCATCCATTGTACATCAAAATATTAGTAGAAGTGTTTATAAATATTAATTATTATTAAAAAAACACCCTATTGGATTAATACGGCAAATGATATTATATTTATAGTTAAAGAAAACGCACTGTTTGACATAAAGTTCGACAAATTGTGTAAGTTCTAAGGATTTTTTTAAAATTAATTTCAGGGAATTTGTTGTAGCATGGTAAACACCACCCCATACTATCAGACCATGCTCCACAATTCCGAAGTACACCATCCTCAGCAAGTTCCCAGTTATAAACTTTGACAATGTAGACAAACGATGATCTCTGAGGGTCTTCAAAACATCCGCGACATGCATTTTCCAGCTGAGTCTAGCGTCAAATACCACACTCAGATACTTATAAGATTCGACCCGCCCAAGCGAAAGACATCGACAGCTATGAGGCAGCACACATGACTCGTTATGTATCCTCAAATCAATTAATAAAACTTTTGAAACAAATAGGTTAGGTTGAAAGGGAACACACTTAGGCCAATTAGGCCCACGGTGGGGCTATTCCCCTTTCCTACCCTAAGAGGAGACTTCGTTTGAATTATTTGCGGCAAGCTGGATTCGAACCCGAGACTTCGGACTCCTTAATCCTCAGCTTAGTCGGCTTAGCCATTGCCTCCTCTTTGAAACAAATATCCTAGTGTTTAATTTTGTACAATTAAAATTTACAAACAGGTCTATTCTTTAAAAGCAGAAGTTAAAATTTAACATCATCACATTGGGTGTTAAAGAGTAAAGTAATAAAACACCAGCGTTAAAAAAAATGCTATTCTCTAAACCAAGATTTAACATTTTACTTTTTAACACAAGGTGTTAACGATCCAAGCATTTGATTTGTTATTCTCAATCTGGTAGACATATCTGTCACAGCAGCGTTAAAAAAAATGCTATTCTCTTAAACCAAGATTTAACATTTTACTTTTTAACACAAGGTGTTAACGATCCATGCATGCTCATTACTAACTTATTCTCAATCTGGTAGACATATCTGTCACAGCAGCGTTAAAAAAAATGCTATTCTCTAAACCAAGTTTTAACATCGACGTTAATAGTCTAATATTTGTAAGCTACTCTCAAATTTTAATATATTCTTAGGCTCTACTAGAGCAAGGAAATCCTTCTTCGATAAGGTATTTGATCAACTTTTAAAAATATATTTTTTTAAACAAACATCGTTAAATTGTTTTTAAAGAAGAAATTTATGTATAAGTGTGTGGTAAAAGAGAGATGGGTAGAGGGGGGGGGAGACAAAGGTGACGTGACGTCACAAGCGACAGATGGCGTCGTCATCGGTAATAAGACTCCTTCCATTTAATTATGATCATCTATCTTCTCTCTAAAACTTTTTGCTTTAAAAACTTGAAATAGATATTCTCTTACTATAAAGTTTCCAGTTGATTTGTAACATTTGTTTTTCCTTCTTGTTTTATCTGAGACAAATTAAATTAATCATATTAGAAATTTCTTCATTGTTGCGTAATAATCATCTTTTTTTTTTTTTTTCATAAATAAAATTAATTTAATAGTATTCCACTAAATGTAAATGGGTTTGTAGGCTATTCGATTGCTAAAATTTTAAAATAACGACTTTTCTTTTTTTTTTAATTTTTTATTTCTTTGACGTATTTGATTATTATCTGATTTAATTATTTTTGTATCTTTTGGAGTTAAAGCCCATTGATGTCCTGAGCGATAAAATTGGCCTGATAAAAAGAAAGTAAACGAGCTTCCCATTGTCCTGCTAGAGAGCTTTGTTACGCAGTATAATCAAGAATGAAAATTTAAGATTTTTATTTAATTTATATCATGGTTTTTGGGAAAACTCATATAAAGACGTTAAAATTGGGTGTTAAAAAGTAAATATTACTAGCGTTAAAGGCTCTTCCAATTCTTTCCAACTTCCGGAGGTAATCCGTGACATCGGCCAAGTTTATTTGTATCGTCGTTAGCGTAGATATTCGTCCCTAGCATATGCCTCTTCAGAGTTGACTTTGGGACCCCCATAAGTCCTACATACTTCGTTTATCCCATGCCCCCCCCATGTTGCAGCTCTTGGCATATCAACCTCACTCCATTTACCATCTTTTTTTCCATCTTGTGCATCAATGTTGTACATTCATGGAGACACAGAGTGGAATCGCCATTTTGTAACAATGTACAAATAAGAGCATAACTAGATTCGTTTTACCGTTAGCAGGCACGATTTCACAGCTAATTGTACATAGTACAAATTGCTGTGTAGATGAATACGATTTCTTACAAGAGACACGTCAATTACACAAATATTGCTAAAAATGAAAGAGTCCAATCCGGCCACTTGCGACAACATCGACTGGGGAGCTTGCTGTGGGGCAAGAAATAACCCCTTACAGTGTGGCGTAGTATAGCCAGGAATGTTGGTGATACAATTATGGAAGTGGTACAAATTAAGCGCACTTCCCCTACGATCCTCCTGTTTTTTAGACCTGATGATGGTAATCGAGTTGTTTTATTTGCAAAACAATAAAATCTCAGTTCGCTTGACTTGGAATGAGCGCACAGTACTTGAAAACGAATAACTAGTCGATTGTAATTAAATCAGCATTCAGAAATATGTTCAATAAAAAAAAAAAAAAGACTATAATTTTAAGAAGAAGAAGAATTTTGTATTCCCATTTTGGGAATAAAAACGCCGACTCGTTCCTGTTCTCTCATTTGAAACCAAATTGTCTGGCTGAGTTCCCAAGGGTCTGTCTGTCAGTCTGGGAACCAATTCATTCCTGTTAAAAGGGAAGAAGAACTCTTGTTGTACAACCAACATCCCACATCCCTTAGTCGATAATCACTCGTACCGCAGCGCGCGCGCTCGCTATTGTTCTTGATTTATTATTAAAAAAAAAAAAAAAAGAAAAAAAAAAATAACAATCAACAAAAACTTTAAATTTGAGGATGAGGTAAAAAAAAATCAATATTTAATCTTCCATTCTTTCAATTTAAATTTTATTAGTGCTAATTTGAATAGGGAAAATGGATTTTAACACCCATTTCATTATCCACTATAGTTAGTGGCTCGCCGGTGTAGCGGGCTAGGGTATCGGCTTCTACAAAGTTCAAATCCTCGATTGGAAAATTGCATCTCACCACAATACCTCCCAGGCAACTCTACGATGACAGGGACATCCCGTCCTGTGGAAGGAACCCCTCCCTCTCAGTGATGCATTCTCCTCAAATTAGGACATCCGCCCTAGCAAAGAAGAGGTTGGATAAAAGAAACCAGAAATAAGGTTAAAGACGAATTCAGGAGGAGTTAGAGATGGGAAATAATGTAACTTCACAGGGTGCCGGTAGATGGCTTCGGCCAGAGGCCGGGTTGGGTTTGAGGTGTGTGTCTCCGTGCACTTAAGCACCTCGGGTAAATAATCCAGATAGGAATTTAAGAAAATAATAATAGAGTGACGTCACTGAATAACACTCATTTAATCAGGTCTATTCTCTAAAAAAAGTCGTTAAAATTTAAAATCAACAAATGGGTGTTAAAAAGTAATGTAAAAAAACAATCAGCGTTAAACTCTAAACAAAGTTTTAACAGCGACGTTAACATTTCAAAGCTATCAAAATCATAACCTTACTTTTAGGTTAAGAACGCCATTTTTATTTTAAATACGACGTTAAAATATTAAAGGCACCCCCTAGACATGACATTAATTTTTTAACACTATTTACTAAATATTAACGCTCTGGTTTTAAATTTTGATTA
>JAKCPI010012546.1:0-12034 GCA_023213315.1 Euborellia annulipes
ACCGGGTGGGCCAATAGTGCGTGGACGGAAGATTGTGGGCTTATTAACGGATATTTTTAAAATTTGTTGATCGCACATAATGTGGGGCCTATAGGGCTACAAATTAAAAATATTTTTGTTCCAATTGCACCTCATATACAGGGTGGTCCATATCAAAGTTATGTTTTTTTAAATGGAACGCCCTGTATATTATTGCACATTTGGATTCTACGGCCAATTTTAGTATGAGTTTATGTCATGCATTGTATTCTAAAACAAACCGTTTAGCCGCAAATCGGGTTTTAGTGAAAAAAACTGCTGTCTGGAAAAAATTGAATATCTCGCGAACCATACAACTTAGGGGACTGTTCTTTTGTGAGGTTACTAACCATGAAATGTACTAATGTAGGCCAGACGGGTAACCCGGAATTATTCTTGTGTTGGGAGATATGGCTATGCCAATTTGGAAAATTTCAATCATGGATAACTTCATTATTTCAAATGGAACATGCTACTTTTTTTTACGCCATGGGACGTGAAATTTAATTAGCTTTCAGATGATATAAGGTTGTCTATATCTATCTTTAGTAATTTTATTATTATTTCAAAATATCTGATTAATTTGACTTACGAATGGAGAAAACACCCAGCTAGCAGAACCTCGTCAAAATGACGTCCGAAATTGGTCATAACTGGTCAAAAGACGTCAAATGACTAATTAAAACCTAAAATAAAACGTCTTTTTTTGTAACGTCTTTAAAACGTGCAAAATATCACATTATAAAGACGTACCGATCAGGTACCGATCACGACACTTATTATTACTTTCTCTTACCTCCATATTTTTATTTTAATACGCATGTGCACACATTTCGCGCATGCACATGCATTTCGCGCATGCGCAACTGTTAGCACACACAAAGGATCGTACCGGTTCAGTTAGTGACAGTCTATTTTCTATGGTGGCAGTTAATGAAGTCATGTCTTTTATTGCTGTTGAATTTATTCCTGTAATGGCTATAGTCTGTAACATTGTCTTTTATATAATAGTGTATAGAAAATCGCGTTTTTACAAAAGTATTAAAATAAAATATCGATATAGGTACTAATTAAAATTAAAAATTGAATAATTAAATCTCTCAATTATTATTTTATAATTAGTCATATATATATTAAATTTCAACTTTCCTATTTTTGTCATTTATATGGATAGAGAAGAGATGTATTTAACTGTTATTTGCTAAAATAATGTGTTTTATAATTATATTATTAATACAATTTAATTTTATATGTGAGTTTGTTTCTCATTTTATTTATCCATCAGATTATAAAAAGGTCAAAAAAAAGTCACGGAATCACGTTTTTTTGACGTTTCAAAATGTCGTCATCGGTCAGTGACATTAGTCCGTGATTTTTAGGTCATTTTGACGTCAAAAAATTGGTCAAAAAAAGTCACGGAATCACGTTTTTTTGACGTTTCAAAATGTCGTCATCGGTCTGTGACATTAGTCCGTGATTTTTAGGTCATTTTGTCGTCAAACATAACGTCATTTCTGGTCATCTCTGACCAGTTTCCGACGTCATTTTGACGGGTCTCTGCTAGCTGGGCAATTAAAAAAACAATCCAAACGCAAAACAAAATTGTAATAAATGGAAAAAATATGCTAAATATTCGAAAATGTCTTTAAATTCTCCTTTAAAATCATTTATTAGAACTCCTCGAAGAAGTTCCGCTTGCTCACATTCGGGTTATGATTTGTCAACAAGATGGCGCACCTCCTAACCTAAACATAACCCAAATTTCTTTTTCGAGAAGTTCAAATAAATGATTTTAAAGAAAATTTAAAAACATTTTCGAATATTTAGCATATTTTTTCAATTTATTACAATTTTGTTTTGCGTTTGGATTTTTTTTTTAAATTATTTTGTCTATAATAAATATTTTTTTTTTTCGTTATCAGATATTTTGGAATAAAAAGAAAACTACCAAAGATAGATATAGACAACCTTATATCATCTGAAAGCTAATTAAATTTCACGTCCCATGGCGTAAAAAAAGTAGCATGTTCCATTTGAAATAATGAAGTTATCCATGATTGAAATTTTCCAAATTGGCATAGCCATATCTCCCAACACAAGAATAATTCCGGGTTACCCGTCTGGCCTACATTAGTACATTTCATGGTTAGTAACCTCACAAAAGAACAGTTTCCTAAGTTGTATGGTTCGCTCGATATTCAATTTTTTTCAGGCAGCAGTTTTTTCACAAAAGCCCGATTTGCGGCTAAACGGTTTGGTTTGGAATACATTGCATGACATAAAGTCATACTAAAATTGGCCGTAGAATCCAAATATGCAATAATATACAGGGCGTTCCATTTAAAAAAACATAACTTTGATATGGACCACCCTGTATATAAGGTGCAATTGGAACAAAAATATTTTTAATTTGTAGCCCTATAGGCCCCACATTATGTGCGATCAACAAATTTTAAAAATGTCCGTTAATAAGCCCACATTCTTCCGTCCACGCACTATTGGCCCACCCGGTATACATAGGTAAGAGAAAGTAAAAAAAATTCGCAGAAAATTTTTGATATCAGGAAAAATTTTAAAAATTAATGCTAATTGGAGTCCAGGTGATAACTCCAATCAAATACGAATTCATCTCGCGATATTTTTATCTTAATACACTGACTGGTTTTTTAAAACCAAAAGTTCTTTATTTGAAAACCCCTATAAAATAAGATCTATTTGTCAATTTGAGTGATTACAAAGTTACCGAATATTTGTCTTCGCCCCGGACTCTCCTATCTTTAATGTTCTCCTTTTGTTGTGATTTTTTTAGTTGAACGGATAATTCTCTATAAATTAACAATTAGGTCTACTAATTTTTTTTTACTTTCTCTTACCTATGTATATATGTAATATATATATAGAGAGAAAGTATTGGATTCATGTCAAAAATTCGATGTCGAGATTTTGATGGATCTTCACGTTTTGAGGTCCCCTGAATCCAAAAAAGTGGTTTTCGCGACATGGTCTGTCTGTGTGTGGGTGTGTGTGTGTGTGGGTGGGTGTGTGTGTGTGTGTGTTCAATTTTAAGCATGAAGGAATTGAGCTAGGAGGTTGAAATTTTATATTTAAGTTAAACACCTCCCGGGACCGGAAAAATAAGCTTTTAATCAAAATCGGCCAAAGAGTACTAGTACTTTAGTGATGTACTTTTTCAGTTTTTTTCGATTTTCTCAAAATTCGCTCTAACGATTTTGATTAAAATTCAAAAATCAATTATTTTTTAGATGTTCTTTCAAATGTATATTCTCGTTTTGCCCTCAAAATTGTTTGAAGCACACTTTACTCTTGTACTTCATAGAAAAGATAGGAGAAATGGTTGCCATGGTAACAAAATATAAATATTTTCCCATACTTATAAATTTTACATCTGAATTCAAATATTCCCTACTGCCGGGAACTAAATACATGTCGACACAAAAAATCTGGTGTGACAAGCACAGTGCACAACTTTCGATTACCGAAGGTAAGAGAAAGTTGTGTGCTGTGCGCCAGTCACACCAGATTTTTTTTTTTACTTTCTCTTACCTATGTATATATGTAATATATATATAGAGAGAAAGTATTGGATTCATGTCAAAAATTCGATGTCGAGATTTTGATGGATCTTCACGTTTTGAGGTCCCCTGAATCCAAAAAAGTGGTTTTCGCGACATGGTCTGTCTGTGTGTGTGTGTGTGGGTGGGTGGGTGTGTGTGTGTGTGTTCAATTTTAAGCATGAAGGAATTGAGCTAGGAGGTTGAAATTTTATATTTAAGTTAAATACCTCCCGGGACCGGAAAAATAAGCTTTTAATCAAAATCGGCCTAAGAATACTAGTACTTTACTGATGTACTTTTTCAGTTTTTTTCGATTTTCTCAAAATTCGCTCTAACGATTTTGATTAAAATTCAAAAATCAATTATTTTCTAGATGCTCTTTCAAATGTATATTCGCGTTTTGCCCTCAAAATTGTTTGAAGCACACTTTACTCTTGTGCTTCATAGGAAAGACAGGAGAAATGGTTGCCATGGTTACAAAATATAAATATTTTCCCATGTTTATAATTTTGACATCTTAAATTTCTAATATATTGGCGGAAACTAAATATATGTCGACACGAAAAAATCTGGTGTGACAAGCACAGAACACAACTTTCGATTACCGAAGGTAAGAGAAAGTTGTGTGCTGTGCGCCAGTCACACCAGATTTTTTAAATAAAAAATACTCACTTTTTTCTCATTCACACTCCCATTCATACACACACACATTCACACAGTCTTTTCGGCAATTCAGGCCATATAATACTTTTACGATATCCGTTATAGAGATTAATATACGTATTAGGGGTCCAGGCATTCTTATTTAAGCCTTTTGGTATCCAAATGGCTTAAATAAAATCATCGGACTGCCTGGGGCCCGAACCCGCGACGTTTGGTATACGAGGTTAGCACGATAACCTCTACACCAAGCCCCGAGTGGCCGAGGGCAATTACTAAATTAAAGTATCCTACTTAATTAAATATATGAAAGCTTTGTCTTTTCAATAATTCATAATTCTAAAAGTAATAAACAAATACCCTTTATTTTCTTTTCTTAATGATAAGATATCGTTAAAAATAAAAATGAATATATGCTATACTAGGCCTATCTTATACTTATCTTTAGGATAGTAGTAAAGTGGATTTTTTAATTAAAAAAATATGGTAATTTATTGCAATTTTAAATTAAATAAAAAACTTATAAAATACAAATTTTAACAAATTTGTAAATTTATTTTATTTATGGACCAAGTTATAATAGTGTTGAAGGCCTGGTGAATAGAATAGCACATGTGCTATTCTATTCACCTGAAAACGTGGCCAAATTGGGGGATTTTACCTCGCGTCGCACCATAATACTTATTTTTACTTTCTCTTACCCTATATATGAAATATATAGAAAGTATTCAAATCATGTCAAAAATTGAATGTCGAGATTTTGATGGAACTTCACGTTTTGAGGACCCCTGAATCAAAAAAAGTGGTCTTCACGACATGGTCTGTCTGTCTCTCTCTCTCTCGTGTGTGTGTGTGGGGGGGGGGGTGATGGTGTGTGGGTGTGTGAGAGAGTGTATGTGTGTGTGTGGCCGGGTTCAATTTAAACCATGAAGGAATTTAGGTAAGAGGTTGAAATTTTATATTTTAGTTAGACTCCCCTAGGGCGTGCAAATAAGCTTTAAATCAAAATCGGCCAAAGAGTACTAATACTTTAATGATGTAATTTTTCAGTTTTTTTTTGATTTTCTCAAAATTCGCTCCAACGATTTTGATTAAAATTCAAAAATCAATTATTTTTTAGATACTCTTTAAAATGTATATTCTCATTTTGCCATTGAAATCTTGTGAACACCACTTTACTCTTGTACTTCATAGGAAAGATAGAAGAAATGGTTGCCATGGTAACAAAATATAAATATTTTCTCATACTTATAAATTTTACATCTGAATTCAAATGTACCGTATGTCGGGAACTAAATATATCTCGACACAAAAAATCTGGTGTGACATGGTTTAAATTTAAATTATTACCTTTAGTAATCGAAAGTAGTATTTTGTGCGACCAGTCACACCAGAATTTTTGACTTGCCGTAGCCATTATTAAGAAAATAAGAATCAATCATCATGTTTCTAAATTTTAATCATAAATACATATATTATATTTATTTGTAATTGTAAATACAACCAAAGAAGAAGAAGAAGAAGAAGAAATACAACCCAAAAATTTAAATTATCAAAACACACAAAAACCGATGTTATAAGTTTAAATGTTATTATAACTTCTTTAATCAACGATCTGACATTCGACTTTAAAACATATCAATTGATTATTGTTCTCGTCTTGCAAAACAGACTTAACCATAAGAGACCACTAGAAGAAAAAGAAAAAAAAACATTGTTAATTTTTCAGCTTATAATAATAAAATAAATCGAACGGCGTCAATATTAATTTCAAAAAATAAAGGAAAATGGTCAGATCACATGGTATCTAGGTCAGGGGCCTACCAGCGGCTCGCGAGATTCATCACACTTTTACAAAATATATTTATTTTATAATGGAAAACAGTGGGCTCATTTCAAATGACCAATTTAGGTATAAATTATTTCCAATATTTATTTTAGGGTTCAGAGATACAGTATTACAAATTGTAATTTGCTAGCAGTTTTTAGCAGCTCAATAAGCATCAATGAAATTTTGTCACAAATTTCTCCCTCGACCAGGCGCAATCTAGATGGACTAATTAAAAATAGCTCTCGTTTGAACTGACTAAAATAGCATTCTGAGTGAATTAAAATGCCGTGCTGAGGTCCAGAGGTAGGGCACACTCAGTACAAATCGGTGGATTCGTGGTTCGGTTAGGTTAGGTGAATAATAAAGTTGGTATGTAATATTTTTAAATTTAATATGCCATCTTTTTTAAAAAGAATTTAAGCTTTTTAATACTTTCAGAGGGGAAGTAAATGACGGAACTTCCTTTCAGGGCATAATTGTTTCATCTATTAAATACTCACCTTCGGATAAAAATATTTCACTTCAAAGAGGGTTTTATATAAATATTCTTCATCTTTTTGCAACGGACATTCTTGAGGTTCTTTTCCTTCTGAGTCGTAAATATCATCACAAGCATTGAAGTTATTTAACTTTAGTATTTGCTTATTATTTTGCGTTAAATTAGCGCTTATTTCACTTGATACATTTTTCAATTCTTGATCTAAAAAAAAAAACAATAGGGTCGACATTTCTGAATAGCATAAATATGTTTACGTTTGTGAAAAAAACGCTTATCAGCAGTGTTACACTGATTTAAAAAACAGAATCATACACGGCCCTTTTATGATTCTGTTTTTTCAACTTGATATTCCACAATTCGTTGAAATATATTTTTAAATAATTTAAAATATAATAGAATTTTAAAATAGCTTTGTTCCCCTGGACCCTCCCGCCAGCTGCCTGCGGCGGACCCTCGTCTTTTCTTAAGAATGAAAAAAAAATTATTACTATTCCAATCCTGCTTTTCAAACTTCCAACGGCATGCTGGTCAAACAGAGCGGACAGACGGTCATTAGCGAATTATATATGGTATATAAGGCATAGATTTAAACTCTCGACCGTAGACTCTAAACTGAAACATTGTATCAAGATACATTCTAATAAAAGACATCGGCTCTATAAATAATATTTTAAATGAAACACTAGGTGATATGTTTCAGGTTTTCAGCTATGATTAAACTTTTGAAGATGTTAGTAATCTATGTCGAAATACGCATAAAGATTATTATTTTAATAATAAAAACTTGAAACATATCACCTAGTGAAATAATTTAAAATAATATTTATTACAACAATACAACTAGGGACTACGGCTGAGTGTTAAAAGACTTATTTGTTTTACAAGGATTAATTTGGTAGTGGGGGGTTAGAATTCTCATTGACAATTGATGATGGTTTCCATCTCGACTAAAATATATTTATTGATTAATATTAATATTTATTCAAGTTAACTACAAAAAATTTTTTCGTTCAAAGTAAATTTCAGATTTTTAATATTAAATTAAGAAATTTGTAATATCATTTATAAATTACTTACCAGTTTTAAACTTTATCTTAATGGAAACATTAGTTCTCTTTTTCAACTCACAAGGAGGTTTGTCGCAGTCACCAATTTGAACGTCATCGTCTTTAAACTCTACTCCTAAAAAATATTCATAAATAATTTAGTGATTAAATTAATTAATTTTAACTACAGGGTGTAATACAATCCACGGAAAATCTTGGAGAGGTGATAGTACGCATCATCACGAACTAAAAGTGCAATGAAAAATTGGTCCCACCTAAATGAATGAATGAAAATCGAGAAAATGCGTCTGCAATGTGGGTGGGGGAAGAACAAAAAACAAAGAAATACTCCGAGTGCAAGAGTGGACACCAGGAGTGGTCCGAATTGAGAAAAAAAGCGGCCAAAATTTAAAAAAAAATTTCCACTCAGAGGCCGTGCGCCTAGGCAACCATTTACGGAGGTCTGTCTATTGAGTTGCCTTAAAATGAACATTCCCCCTGCAATTCTATAAACTCTATATTTTAATTTGGAAAGCAGTGAATTGATCTGATTTTAAAAATGTGGCTTGTTTCTTAACCATAACTTTTCTATTATTCTATTTATTTATAGGATCGGAACGTCGCGACGCGTCGCTGGATTTTAATTAAAACTGAAAAAGTACATCAGTAAAGTACTAGTACTCTTTGGCCGATTTTGATTAAAAGCTTATTTTTTCGGTCCCGGAAAGTGCCTAACTTAAATATCAAATTTCAACCTCATAGCTCAATTCCTTCATGCTTAAAAGTGAACACAGACACACACACACACACACAAACATACAGACACACAGACAGACAGACCATGTCGCGAAAACCACTTAATACTTTCTCTTACCTATGTATATATGTAATATATATATATATAGAGAAAGTATTGGATTCATGTCAAAAATTCGATGTCGAGATTTTGATGGATCTTCACGATTTGAGGTCCCCTGAATCCAAAAAAGTGGTTTTCGCGACATGGTCTGTCTGTGTGTGTGTGTGTGTGAGAGAGAGAGGGGGGGGCTGCTTGATGGCTGGAATTTTCGGCTTAAGGGTGAAGAGCGACCCTTCCCACGCGAGCTCTAGGTGGTAGATGCAAATCGCCCGGATGAGACACCACCACTTGGCTAATGGGCACTTTAAGAATGGTTATCTGGTACTAATGCCTTTGATCCATGTTTCTGATGTCTGTGCTAGTCATAGCGTAGATACAGGCCCTGGCCAGGAATTCCGGCTCTCTTCTCTTCTCTTCATTCTCCTCCGCCTTTCCTTCTCCCTTAACCCAAAATCCACCCAGACAATCCAGCAACTTTTCCCTTACTTCCATAAAAAAAAACCAAATTATATTCACGGAACACAAGAGAGGCATCGTCCCAGCATCCCTATGCTGTTCAGATCACGATTAACAGAACTAGTCAATTTCATTCTTCCTTTGTCCCCATGACCTCCCGTGATTGGAACAAGCTCCCTGCGTCTATCTTCCCCAAAACCTATAATCTTCAGACTTTCAAGTCTAACCTCAACAGGCATCTTCTCAGTTCCCGCAGTTGAGTTCCATTTTTATGCTTCTCCTTTTGTTTTTATTTTCTTCCTGGCTGCATGTGACCACTGATCATTATAGGTCTTCGGGCAATATGCACCCATTCCAAAAAAAAAGATTTGTGAGGCCCTGATAAGGGGGTTTCCCTACCCTTAATTTGGCATAATTTAAAAAAATTAATAAGCTTAATATGTTAATTAAATGTATATTTCAATTAAAGCTTCAATTCAAACTTTATCACAAATTTCTTCACAGATTAAAAAAAAATTTCATAACTAAATTATAACAAAATATGAGAAAGAAGTTTTAATTTTATTTCATTTATAATAGAAAAATATTTTAGAATTCATAAATATTTTTAAAATAAATAAATAATCTATTTTAATGCAACTGAAGGGGCGAAGCTACTTTTAACGCAACTGTTCCGACGGCTCTGCATATTGGTTGCCTAAGCTCAAGGCATCGAGATCAGGCACTTTTGGCGCTCACTGTATTGTAGCTCACTGTAGTAGGTAAGATAAAAATAAAATAAAAATTTTATTATTAATATGAATACCAACCTTGATCTCCTTCACAGGGCTGGACTTTAGTTGATCTACATCCCCAAATGAGTCCAAAAGCGAAAAGAAGAAAGAGAGAATTTCTCAACATGTTTGTAGCTAGCAGTAAGTTCTCTGTTCTATCTGAAATGAGACAGAAAGAAATAGATTTTTACTTCCTTATATATATCCTATGGTTTCGACTAAATTATACTTTCGGCAGTTTAATCAGGGGAGTTACCAAGGAGTGGCTCCCCTCCTAGCCTGTTTTGATTATGATGATAATATGAAAATATTTTTACTTTCGTACATTTAGTATTTCATCGAGCTTTTAGTTCCTTGAAATATTACGTAAGCATAAGTGATAAAGGGGAGTTATTCATGTAAACATTTTTAAGAGGAAAAAAAGGCCATTTTTTCCTAAAAAAAGTCAAATGAAAAAAAAAAAAAAATATTTTTAGGAGAGCAAACCCCCTAGCTCTTTTCGTTCTCGAGATATTTTGTTGACAGACACACAGAATTTTGAATAATTCATATTCTAAAAGTTATAAGCAAATACCCTTTATTTTCTTTTCTCAATGATAAGATATCGTTAAAAATTAAAAAAGAATATAGGCAATATAAGCCTATCTTATTCGTATCTTTCAGGTAATAAAAAAGTGGAATTTTTAAAAAAATATGTTAATTTATTGCAAATTGAAATAAAATTTAAAAAAAAACTTATAAAATACATTTTTTATTTAATTAAATAATTTTCGAGAGCTTTATAATTGAATAAGATATTAAATTAATATCTCGACTTGACTAGTAGATATATTTAACAAATTTGTAAATTTTCCTTTTTATTACCTCTATATACCGAGCCCAGAGTCACTGGTACAATTAGTTAACCAGCGCTTATGGATCTCGGAGAATAAGAAGTAAGATTTATGCCCCGTGTTATGTCTGGTGTCTCTTCGTTGCTGTTTTTGCTCACCGTTGTTGTTGTTGGTATCGCCGCCACCACCAAGTATTCCGTTGGTTACTTGGAACCAGGAGATTCAATAAAAGAGGTAGTTGAAAATATAACAGTTTTATTGTAAACTTGAATAATGAAGTATAAATACACGTTCGTTGTAATATATAAAGGTATAGTAAGTTATGTTGTGTGAGTCGGGAGGCAATATTCCCGGTTATAAAATATAGATGTTGTATGGTACGTGAGTCGGGAGGCAATGCTAATTATTCTCTCCGACCTGGAGATTATATAGCGACCTGATTGATGGTGGGGACATAGGGTCCCTCGGTAAATGCATATTCTTTATAAATTTTGTTGACGTCGAGGTGCAACTCGACAGTTCATATTGCCTAGTAAGTGACATCTAGCAATTCAGCAGAGTCGTATATCGTGAGAAGTCTCTTTTGCTTTTCTTTCCAGGTGCTATTTGATATTGATGATAATAATTTTTATTTGATACAGGACAGAGGAGTTGGCAGCCAATTTTAGAGCCCCTATATTAAATAAAAACTCTCAATTCTGGATACGTTTCGGCTTTATTCTACTAAGGCCATCATCAGTCCCATTAGAGCTGGAAAGACATACATTAATATATAAAGATGACAGTTACAAAATACAAATAAAATATTTTATATAAAATATAAAAAATCTCACAGTATTAATATATAGAGTTGTTATATTGGAATATTTTTTATATACATTAGTTGGTATATAAATAATTTCTATTTTGTATGCTTCCAGTTTTTAATACGTGTGTATACGTCTAAGTAACAATTTGATTTGAACAGATATTTCTTAAATTTACAAATATATTTTTCACTAAGATGGGATTATATCAATGACCCTTATTATTAGGACATTGCCTGAGGTGAGAAGCCGAAATAAATATTTATATAACATATTTGCGTTGTTATTATAGACAAGAAAATCCTATAATCCGGTCAAAAAGGTTTTTTTTTTTTTTTTTTTTTTATTTATTAGGGGTGACCCCTCAGTCATTCCCTTCACATACATATATACAAAAATCCATATAAATAACATAGTAAAATAGTAAAGTAGCAAGTTATATACATATAAATAACATAGTAAAAATAATAGAGTAGCAAGTTATATACATATAAATAAAATAGTAAAAAATAATAGAGTAGCAAGTTATATACATATAAATAACATAGTAAAAATAATAGAGTAGCAAGTTATATACATATAAATAAAATAGTAAAAAATAATAGAGTAGCAAGTTATATACATATAAACAACATAGTAAAAATAATAGAGTAGCAAGTTATATACATATAAATAACA
>JAKCPI010012547.1:0-28090 GCA_023213315.1 Euborellia annulipes
TACTTCCAATGAACTTGGTGTAAGTATAAAACCTGCCCCTGAGAAGATGAAATATTTTTAAAATACAGGTACCGTAATTTTTATTAAAAAAAAAAAAAATATTCAAATAAATCAACACTCTCCATTAATATAAATTTTTTCCTAACATTCTTGCTCAGGGGTGAACAACTTTTGTATGACTCGCGAAGGAATAATATTTAGATTGGGTGGAGTTAGTGGATGTAGATATAAGAAATATGGAGTTGCTAGAATCCAGCCAAGGAGGGGTTTAAACCAATGAAACACCTATTCCCAAGTTGAGACGTTTCGGCGAAATTTTATTCTTGCCATCTTCAGTCGTTTTAAGGAATTTTCATGTTTATGTGGAATAATACAAACAATGTGTCATTTGGCCAAGTAGGTTTTATAAAAATACAGTTTCGAAGTAAAAAAGATGGTAAAATAAAACTTTCCGAAACTTCTTGCTAACTGGCGGTTAATTGGTTTAAACCTCATTGCCTTGGTTTTATTCTCGCAACTCCAAATTTAATATTTAGATTTCGTCCGAGGGTCAGAGTAAGTAAAGCCCGACGCACATTGGAAAGCGAGGTGATTGATTGATCGATAGTTTATTGATGCTCCGATTTTTACTTTCTCTTACCTATAAGTATATATTAATATACGTTTATATAGAGAGAGAAAGTATTGGATTCATGTTGAAATCTCTTCTGAAGACCACTTTACTTCATAGAAAAGATTGAAGAAATGATTGCCATGGTAACAAAATATAAATATTTTCCCATACTTTTAAATTTTACTTCTTGAATTCTAATATATCGGCAGAAACTAAATATATGTAGACACGAAAAATCTGGTGTGACAAGCACAGAACACAACTTTCTCTTACCTTCGGTAATCGAAAGTTGTGTGCTGTGCGACCAGTCACACCAGATTCTTCACTCTTGGAGCAATATTAAGATCCGTACATTTATAACATACAGTATATAACTCGGTACACTATATAAAGCGGATGCTATTGTCAAATCAGCCATTTGAATGATGTGTTTAATTCTTAAATGAAAATCTCCAATCTTTCTAATAAACTCATAATTTTGAAAAAATATTAGTTTTTTTTTAAAGCCGATTCAAATTCCAAAAGCCCCACCTTTTATAATATATATTTAATCAAAAAATATATCATTATAATCAAAATGAATGCTTTATATTTCTTGTGTTTGGAATACAATAATAATGATAATGATGATTTGATAACATAACAAAATGAGATAAATTGAGAGAAAAAGAGACTGGAAAATGTCGTCTAATCAAATCATGTTGGGAAAATATCCGCTTCCTGCTGTGGAGGAACAAGGAGGTCGCTTGTTTCTCTCAAGAGGAGATGATCCCATGATAATCTCTGGACCTCAGCATCCCATGAGAGAGAGAGACAAGGCACATATTTACACGCGGGCGTAAGAAACAAATATACAACTAAACGTGATTTATATCAGAGAAAAAGGAGAGAGAACCTGCTCAGGTCTAATAATAAACCATTTGGAAGAACGACGATTTTACATTCGATATCAACTTGTTATTCAAACAAAAATAAGATTTATATACTATACCTATACAATAATAAATGCGAAGATAAATAAATAAATCTTAATTATTTTTTTTTTTTTAAATTTGATAAGAGATAAATTATCTATTACTTAATTTATTTTAAAATATTCTCATACTACATTAATCATATTTCATGATAATCGAAACTTAAAAAAACAATATTGCATTACTAAGTTAATAATAAAGTCCCAGGCGAATTGGTTTCAATTGAATTGGATACCAATCAATTTGAATAAATAGGGCTGGGGTCTAAATGGCCTCCGATGCCGAAAAAGACCTTAAAACGATTTAAAAAAAAAGCGCTTACCACTCAGGGAGATAAAATTCATTCAATTCATAAAAATAATAATATGCACCAAGTCTAGCCAGAGATACTTTAAATGTTAAAAAATAAAAAAAACCTCTGACATAAATTAGGACATATGTTTATTTCATGTTCTGAGGTTGACAGGATCTTGTCTTTTAATACCAGTATCATTAACTATTTTCCCAAATATCCCTTGATGAGTCATATTACTTATAAATTTTAGCTTATTTAGCTGATCAACAGTTGACTCCAGAGGGCGCAATTTTGCCCAATCATAAGCACAAACATCTCACAAATTTGCTATCTTAAAATATACTGTCTAATGAACAGTCTAATTGTGCGTTGTTTAAAAAAATTCCATCTTTTTCAAAAAAACTCTACCTAGATAATATATTTTTTTCTGTCATTACTAATTTTCTTCTTCCGCTCGTAATAAGTTAGCAACAATTTGTTTCCTGAATAACATTATTTTCTCTTTCTTTTGGCCATGGGTATTAGAAATGACTTTTTTACTGTTGTTGTTGCATATTACGCCTACCCCGAATCTCAGGATTAATTCTAAAAAAATCATTTCGGCTACTGAGGCCATTTGACTATATGAATTTATAAAATACATATCGACGCTCTCAGTAGAAAAGTGTCTAACTCCACTTTTTTTCGAAAATCATTTTTTTGTATTTTCTGTTGAAAAATATCATTCTCCTTATGCCCTGAACTGGGTAAAAACGTAATTCAAATTTTTCAGTTCGAAAATTGTTTAACAGTGGCTCTAACAATGAAATGTTTTTTGGCTCTCCTGAAAAATAAACAAAAATGGAGTTAGGCACTTTGCTAATTAGAACGTCGATACATCGAAGGCATTCAACAGTCTTTTAGGGACCACCCATCCAGATTTACCCCATCTCTTGGTTTATACTTTTTTGAATGAATTGAAATAGAATTTTTTATTTTTTATTTTTTATAAAATAGCCCCAGTAAAAATGATTAAAAATGATCGAGGGATCCACACGCCCGCAGCTAGTCTACATAGTGAACCTATAGAGACTACACTCCCCCCAGGACACACATTTTTCTTCTAGTCGCTTTCGATCTACTGGGTGTGTCCCTGGTGCGTGCGTGTGGATCCCTGTATGTCCCTGGTTCGGGTGTGTGGATCCCTGTGTGTCCCTAAAGGTCCACTATGCAGACTAGCTGAGGGCGTGTGGATCCCTCGATCATTTTAATCATTTTAATTGCTGGTGGGTGAAACCGAGAACGGAATCTCTAAATTAATAATTATTATTTTCTTCTCTTGTGTGTGTCTGTCTGTCAGTTTGAGTGAGTGCGGATGATGTCGATGGTTTTTCCGAAGGGTATGGTGGTTTGTAGGGTTGGGGAGGGGGGTCCCTTCGCCCCCCAGGCGTGGCGATAACGCGTCCCCCCTTGCGAATGAAATGTACGTTTGTTGATAAGGACGACGCGACGCGGGGCTCGCGAATAAAAGAATGGCGTTGGAGACAAATGGCGCGGAACGGGAGACAAGCCGTGGCGTTAAGCAAATAGCACAGCCTACTTAATGACGGGGCCACAAGATTCGCGATAACTGCTTTTTTGTAACTTAACGGGGGATGAGGGATATGGGGGGATCGTATATATATCACTTGTTCCTTCTTTTCGGATAGATGGCTCAGCCAAACCTGAGAGACTCCTTCCCTCTCGATAAAAAAAGTCCCTTTTCTTTTTGGAATTTCTTAAAAATCTAATTAAGAAGAAGAAGGAGATATAGAAAAGGTGAAAGAGAAATAATCGGAGTTATGATAAAAAAAATATATTACGTTAATTTTTTTTTTTTTTTTAAATTTAAAATCAATAATTAATGAACAGTAGCAAAATAATTATCGTGTTATCTCGATATCATTTATATGGAGATGTCTACTATACATGGGCTAATACTTTCTAGCTGACGAATTATTTACAAAGATGTACAAAGAATCCTAAGAGTAATTAAAAAATTTAGGGTCTATAGCCGGAGAATAAATTTTATGAAATTAATAACAAAGGAAGATGGATTTAAAGATTTGGATCGAAATGATTTTTGCTCTTTGTATCTAGGATCGGATCGCTAATCCTTTTACGAAGGATGGATTTTGCGACCCTTTTCAAAGAATTGTCAATCCTTTAAAACTAAACTAATAAATATATATATTCTTTTGTTAATGCCTATTAATATATATCTTTCGCCCAAACGCCTAAAAATATGCAAATTCTGTCAAAAAACTAGATTTTAATTCGGAAATTTTATTAGATACTGGATTGGATTTTCTGGGATCCTTTTTCTAAATCGCATGGATTAGGGTTGGATCGCGGATCGGTAATCTTTTGCAGCAGCGGATCGGATTAGTAGATCGGATCACTCGAACTTCCTGGGGATGGATCGCTAATCTTTTTTAAAGGATTTTGGCTATCCCTGATAACAACACTTTTCTTTTTTATTTAATTTCAGCAGGGTAATAAAAATTTCTTCTTTAATATAAATAATATTGACTATATTATATTTTTATTCTCTCTATATATATATATAAGAGAAATATTAGTTTAAAAAATGTGGGGTTTTGGGGGTCTCTTTTGGGGCCCCAAAAAGAGGGTTTCCGCCAAAGGCTCGGTGGGGGGGGGGGGGGGGGGGGGGGGGGGGGGGGGGGGGGGTGTGTGTGTTTTTTTTTTGGGTGGGGGGGATGGGGGAGGGGGGTAAAATTTTTTTTAACCCCCCCCCAAAAAAAAAAACCCCCAAAAATTTCCCCCAAAAAAAAAAAAAACCCCCCCCAGAAAGAAAAAAAAAAACCAAACAAAATTTTTTCTTAATTTGCTTTAGGTTTTTTTCGGCATCTGAGGTCCTTTAGACCCCGCCCCTATTTATTTCAATTGATTGCTATCTATTTAAATTGGAATAAATTTTTTCGCTTAAGACGGGATGCAATCTCTCGACCCTTGGCAACTGAAGCTAATGCTCTACTACTGAGCCATAAGGCTACATTGATTTAACTGCTATAATTTTAAAATTACGAGAGGTATAATCCAAAAATCCACGATCTATTTCTATTTTAAAATGAACAAAAGATAAAATTTATTAATTCATTGAACTTTTGCATAAATTTTATCTACTTGTTTCCAAATAGATGAATTGCCACCAATTAAATAGTAAAATTTTTCCCTATTAAGAATAATAGTGATATTGATGATTGATGAGGACACTTTGATGATGACGATGAGTCTGTATAAATAGATGGACCAGCAAATTGATGACTGATTTCTAATTAAAATAATCTTCATTAATTCACATATCAATCACAGTCTCTCTATTATTTTAGATAAATATTGAATGGCAAAGAGGGAAAAGAAAAAAATTCTTAATTCTTTTCATTCAAGAAATTCTTCTCTACGAATTACAGCCCTGAATATTATTGAGATTTTTGTCAGAGCTGCTTTTTTTATTTAGTGTTAAATTATATTTATAAAATGCGATTTCTTAATCTAGATTACTTAATCAATTTATTTCGAACAAGAAAAAGTTATGAAGAAATAAATAAATAGTTTTAAAATGAAGTTGATTGAATAAATACTACATAAAGCCATGTAAAAATATCTGATGGAGCTGCTTACAATGTAAAAAAAAAAAGAGTAATAATAGTAGTATTGATTTTGAATAGGAATCAACTCGAGGCCAAATGAACAACTTGCAAAGCAAGAGTGAATAAAAATGATAATAACAGCCCATAAAATGTGTAACTCAATAGATAATAGACAGAGAGGGAGAGAGAACAAAGCCTTTAGTTGATATTCGATAGGTTTTCAAATGAGCTGAACACTTGTCCTTTGGAATGCATCGTCAGCGAATATGGAGACAGGCCGTCGAGAGCCTCTTCTCAAACGTCACAATAACAGCTCTTATCGTTTACTTTTTTTTCGTCTGAAATTAAGCTGATTAGCTCGATACTAAAGTCAATTATATATTTCCTTTCATTTTGGATAATCAAATTTTACCAAGTGGCTGTTCGTCTTCTCGATTGTCAGTTTTTTATTTGTAGGCTACTATACAAGGAATTTCAAAAGTTTTTCTATAGACTCTTCGATATCTTAAGGCCATTTAGACTTTAAATATATTTATTACAATTAACAATTCATTAGCTGCATGAAATCCGAAATTACGCTCATTTTTTAAATTTAAATTCCACTTTTCGATTACAGAGGCCGTTGGGGTGTTATTGTTTACAGTATATTTTATTTAATTAATATCGATGGCTATCGAGACCTTCCACACGCTTATACCTCGGGGCCACCCTACCGAAATTCAGCCGTGCTTTGACATTGCTTAACAACAACTGTTCTCTCTTGCCAGGCTCCCCTCTCCGCCTACACTCATTTTAAGATTATCAATATTAACAATGACCTAGCATCTCAACTACATCTGTACTATAGTCAGGCCGCTGACAGAGGACACAGGAAGGATAAATTTAAACCACATTTTTTGATATTTCAGTTGAAATTCATTCAAATGATTGTGAAAATGACGTCGAATTCAAGCTAAAGGGAATCGCCTCCTTTTAATAGCAATTTCAAGAAAAGCAATAAAACGGGTATTTAAAAGCAATAAAATCTCTTTCAGAGAAATTTACATAAACATTATGTTTTGATATTTTAACTGGAATCTATCTTCTTGAAATTTAAGTTTTTTTCACAATAAATTAAATTAATTTCAAGTGTAATTTCAAAAATGTAGGTTAATGGGAATTACTCAAAAACGAAAAAACTCCCGATACTCAAATTTTATACTTAAGCCAAGTACCTAAATCGCAAGTATTTCAAGAAATTTCAATCACATCAGCCAAAGGGTACTAGTACTTTACTAATGTATTTTTTCAGTTTTTTTTTCGATTTCTCACAATTCGCTCTAACGATTTTGATTAAAATTCAAAAATCAATTATTTTTTAAATGCTCTTTAAAAGTATATCAGTAAAATTTAAAATGAAAATTGTTTAAGTACACTTTACGCTGCGATTCAACCCGATACTTTACTGGTATCGATACGATACCAAGTACAAAGGATCGATATTTTTTTTCAATAACACATCCCTAAATGAATGAAAAATTATTATGAATTATTTAACTATAGGCGCGTCCGAGCCTGCTGGAGAGCGAGGTCTCTCGCCTTCTGATTAGGTGCGAAATCCGCGTAAAGCGAGAGGTTCTGCTATTTAATATTTTATGGATAAATGGTTTATTTTTAATAATTATAAATTCATTTTATTTTATATTTTAAATAATAGAGTTCACTTATTAGGTTGAGTATTTTCATTTTATATTTTGAATTTAAAATTTCAATATCATCTAAATATATGGTGTTTTATTAAAGTTCATTTGCGAGAAAAAGGAATTTTGAAAAGTTTCTTATCTTATTAAATTTAAATGAGTGATCAATAGAGACCGGATTTTAAGCAAAATGCTTATTGCTGAATTTTATAAGCAACCATTAGATATTTAATTTCTATACGAATTAGGAAAAACTAAGTGCATTGAGATTGCATTTTTTATGCTTTTTTTGCTTTTTTTGAGTTTTCGTGCTTTTTTCCCTTTCGTGCTTATTTTAACTTATTTTACGAATATTTATAATTTTTTTTTTTTTTTTTATTAAAAAACTTTTTTCCCATTCACACACGCATACACCAGGGACGTATATAAGGGGGGGCGCCCCCAAAATAAAAATTTTCCAAAAACACCGCAGTGTGAAAAAATAGAGCCCTGTAAAAAAAATTTTCCGCAGGGTGAAAAAATTTGGTCCTGCAAAAAAAAAATTTTCGCAGGGCGGGGCGGAATAAATTTAGTTTCTTTAAAAAAAAATTTGTATACGCCATTGGTATGAGTAAAAATTGCTTATTAGATGCTTTTTTTCAACTTTACTGCTTATTTAACAACTTTTTATTCAAGTTTTTTATGCTTTTTAAGCACTTTTTTTCCATTTTTTAATGCTTTTTCCGGGGGTGATCAACATAAAAAAAATTCAGCTTTTATTCTAATGATGCATTTCGTCTACAGTAGCATTCTCGATTTCAAATCTTTATCCCCCTTAGAATAGTGGTAGAAGTCTCGCTTCTTGCTCTAGATACCAGAAGTTCGCTTACTGTCCTGAGAAACAATGATTTATTCAAATTTTAACTTAACTATTTTATTTGTATACAAGTGGTAAAGCCCGCCTTCTGCGAGCAATTGCAAAATTTTAAAGTTTTAAATTCCCTTCTTGGACAATTCGTTAGAGTTATGGAGAAAATAATACAGTAGTACAGTAAATTTTTCAATTAACTTTCTATTATACTTATTTATATTTTCCTGGTTTAAAAATAATCAATTAGCATTTCGTATGGATGTCTATTTTTTTTTTTTAAGATTATGATCGATTCGATTTCGGCATGTGTTTAGAAGAAGAGAGGATAGAATGCTGGTTGGACCACCGTGAGTTCCTCACGGAGTGTCGTGGGCGAAGGGAGCTCACAGATCCCATTACAAACGGGGGAGGGAGTTGTGATCTTCTGGACCACCATTTGTCCCCGCCTGAGGATTAAATTGTTTCAATTGACTTGATTAAATATTTATTAGAAGAAAAGATTTTGCTTGCAAGATTTATTACACGGGATTCTATTTCAGAGAGAAGAATTTATTTTTCACCTTTAACTTTCGGCGAAATTACCGCATCTATATACAAGGGCGGATCCAGAGGTGTTTTTCGGGAGGGGGGGGGGGGGTAATCTGGTGTGACTGGTCGCACAGCACACTATTTTTTCTTAATTTCGGAAATTTAAAGGCGCATTCTGTACTTGTTTGCCAGAATATAAATGCAAAACAAATTTTTAAAATTTTACATTAAAAATAAATTTTTTTTTTCGAAAAAAAGGTATTTTTTTCAAATCTCAGGGGGGGTAATTACCCCCCTTGTATCCGCCCTTGTCCATACATCGGTTAAGTGAATAACTGTAATCATCAGTAATAATTCAATTACGCTAATAATCAAGTTCTTAATTCAAATTTATAAATTTTTAATTAATTCATAGAGAAATAATTTGAATTTTTTAAAAGATCAGATTATCGTTGACGTTTCGGTTCGCTCAATACTCTCTTCATCAATGTATTTACAAATTTTATTTCTGTCTCCAAATGCATTCAAAGAGTCTAAAATAAAATTTTTTTCTACAATATTCTGATATGTCTCCTTGTTACTTGTACGTTAGTGTTCCGATAGAGATCGGCTGGATGCGTTCCGGTTTGTCATCGGTTGGGTCTAATTGGCGGCTCGGAGGTGGTCCAGACCAGATCGAGATGCTGAGATAACGAGTCTCGTCATTTGTTGCCTCCTTGCCATCGGGCTAATTGCTTCGGACTCAGGCTCTGGACTCCCCTTGGCATCTCTCCGTCTCTACCCCTCACCCTCGCACTTAAACGACGGCTATTTTATACAAGTAAGAGAGCGAGGGTAGTTTTAATTTAAAAAATAAATAGCTCGTTTTCACCAATTCAACCAACAAAATAGTCAGCTTTGATTATGGCGTTTACATACCTAAAAGTAATTTTAATTTCTAATAAATGACTTAAATGTTGCAGCTACGCCTTATGTTTTTTCTTTGAACCACCTGTTTAATAAAATAAAATTCCAGAAATATTTAGAGATAAGAAATAAAACACAAATCGAAGCGTGGGGTCCAAAAAAAAAAAAAAAAAAAAAAATTAATAAATTATAAAATATAAAAGACTAGCCAAACATACTTTATAACATTTTGCCTGAGATCATGTTCTTTAGATAAAAACATAGAAAGAGAGAGAGAATCGCTTTTTTATTTTTTCTTTAATGGATTTTTTTTTTTTTTTTTTTTAAAAAAAACATTCACACTTTTTTCTCATTCACACTCACACTCACACACATTCACACAGTCTTTTCGGCAACTCAGGCCATTTAAGACTTTAAACGATATCCGTTATTAATAAATATACATATATGGGGTCCAGGCATTCTTATTTAAGCCATTTGGTATCCAATTGGCTTAAATAAAATCATCGGACTGCCTGGGAGTCCGAACCCGCGACGTTTGGTATATGAGGTTAGCACGCTAACCTTTAATGGATGCTTTGATAGAAATCTTTTTTCAGGTTTATTATAAGATAATAATAATAAAGAAAGGTTAAAAGTATTTACTGAACAACTTATTAAAAAAAATCTCTGCCTTGGGGAATCAGTGCATCTTTATCGAATAATTATTTCTACTTTTTTTTTTTTTTGTATAAAGATAGATTTTTTATTAGTAATTTATTAAATGAGAAAATCCTATCTAAAACGAAATCTCTAGTAAGAAGTAATTGTTGAAATGTACTATACATTTTTGGAATAGAAATTTTTATATATATAATTGCGAAATGTCTGTCTATCTGTCACGCTCCGTTTGTTTAACTTCCCGTTTCGAATTGAAATTTTATATGGAAAGTCCAGGAAAAATAATCAAGTCACTAAACCCTCAAATGGGAAGGCTCAAAACGTTTTTGAAAATTCAGAATTATTCCCCGTTCATTTAGTTAGCCAGGCCCACGAAGGCTTAATTTTCTTTCTGCTCGAGGCGGGTGGCGCGACTAGTACTTTAATTTAATATTACTCACGATATAAGACTTAACTTTCATCTCCCCCTTACCTACACTTTCCGTGAAAACTATTAATTAAATTGGGAGTCGGAGGGTCTGATAATGGAGAAGAGCAATATTCCTCAAAATCGTTGCGGTCAAGCGATACCAAGCGAGGCAAAAGTTCGGGTTGGTGACCCTGAACAATCAGCATGTGGTAGCCATCAGTACATTGTATTTGTATACTTGGTAAATAAATAAATAAATTCAATCCCTAAATGGCACTAAAGAATTTTTTCTTAATATTAAATTAAATTAAATTGGGTTCTTTCCCTCCTTATGAAACATCAAAGTCAATTTTGGTATAATAATAACATAATTAAATCTCACAAAGGACAAATGTTAATAAACATTTTTTCCTATAATTCTCGTACCATCTATTGCAATAGTATTGAGACTAAAGCCCGGTAGTTAGGCAGCCCAAATGGCACACGCATACTAAAGCTTTATTGTCTACACAGACAAGTGCCTAACTACCGGGCTTTGGTCTCAGAGCTATTGCAATAGACGGTACAAATACAGTATAGATATTTATAATATACATAAAAGAAATTAATATCATTTTAAGATAGATAATGGCATTGGTAGGCCTAGTCAAAAATAACATTTGATAAAATTAATTCTTATTTATAAATAGGAATGGGGCCAAAATGGCCTTAAATGCCGAAAAAGAGCTTATATAAAACAAAATAATACTTTAACAAACATAATGATAATTTTTGATCCATCTTGGCGGATGGTACTTTTACATTTTTCCTAAAATCGAATCCTTAACTTTCTCCTGTCCCTGACCTACGCATTCGGTTAAAATTATTAATTAAATTTAAAAACCCTTTCAACAAAAACAATGAGCAAATGTTGCCCTTCTCTCAATTATTTCCCATCATCACATGACGGCACCCTTTTTTTTAATTCCCTATTAATCTATCACAAAAACATCCCCATTTTTTTTTTTTTTTTTGTTTGCTAGCGATAACAATAATACTACTAACAATAATCGTCTGAATCTTTTTCAAACTTACCCGCCCTGCCAAAAATCAATTTTAATTCATAATAACATTTCTCAATTAATCAATTCTATTGAAAAAAAAAAATATATAAAAGAGTTTGAGTTGAAATAGTTTAAAAGAAATCTATCTAAAATGGATCAGGTCCACAATGGATGATGGATTTTTAAATCAACTCTCTTTTTTTGGCTTTAATAACACACACACATAGCATCTCTTCATTATCTGTTTATTAATGTCTCTTTTTTATATTTATTATTAGCTTTTTCTCTTTAATAAATGAAGGAATTATTTACTTTCATCATGACATAAAGAGAAATGTAATTAGAAAATTATTTTCGGAGAAAATGATGCCTGGCAGTATAGAAAAAGTAGTATAGATCTATACTATTGTAAATAAGGCCAGAGAAATAGGGGGGGGGGGGGCCTGAGGCCCTATGTACATTTTAAAGAATAAATAAATAAAAAAAATAAAAATAATGCAGCATTTCGGTTCCATCTTCGGAGGTTTAGCAGAAGTGGGCAGTGGCGTCATTTCAACTTTTTCTTGAGGAGGCAAACATTTTTTTTCTTAAAATTTACTTACAAATAGTTACTAAAATTTGGCCAAAAGATATTTAATTTAATTAATTGTTTAATTTTGTACAGTTTATAATTATACTCGTAGATATATTTTGAAATATTTTATTTAGAGTAATATAAAATTTTATAAAAATCAGAGCCCTTGGAGGGGCAAATGCCCCCTGCCCCTCCCCCAAATGACGCCACTGGAAGTGGGGGTCTTGTATGACAGAAGCTACTGAATGATGACTTTTGGAATTAAATAGGAGGCTATTTATATTCCTGTAAACGGAAGCATCTCGAAATTAATTTTTTTATTAAGCTTATTAATATTATATTTTTGTTAATTTTTGGTTTTTAAAAATATTTATTTCTTTATTTAATTTTTTAAAAGATAGAAATTATTCGCTGACCTCAATTGACTCCGTCGTTGAGGTTTGCACTATAAATACAGTTTTTTTTTTTTTTAAATTTAAGGTCTTTTTCTGCATCTAAAACAATTTAAACCCCGTCCCTATTTATTTCACTTGGTTGGTATCCAATTCAATTGAAATAAAATTTTTTGCCTTTTGCCTCTGCGGCGAATGCTCTACCTCTGAGCCATATGTCACTGGTAGTTAATACAGTAGGTGAACTATTAAAATGCAGCCCTCAGGCCTGGGTGTAGTGAGTAGAGTGCTGGCCAAAACCAAGGGTCGCGGGTTCGCCCGCCTCATGAAACAATTTATTTCAAATGAATCGGCTACCAACCCAGGAAATAGAGGGTCTAAATGGCCCTCGCTGCCGAAAAAAGACCTTAAATGAAATAAAAAAAAAAAAAAAAAAAAAAATATTAAAATGCAGAAATCAAAAGAATCAAAATTTCAAAAACCAAATAAATTAGTACTAGATATAAAAAAAAAAATTGTTCAGAAGGATCCCAACGATTTTATTTAAATTTTTTTTTCTTGATTTTTGTCTTAATTTATTATTCTTTTAGTCTTTTTGGCATCTTAAGCCATATTAACAATACTCAAATTATTTAATACGATATGTGTCAGGGACCAGGCATATTTATTTATACCATTTGGTATCCAAATGATTTAAATAAATTTCATCTGACTGCCTGGGATTCGAGCCTCTTGGTTTTAAGATTATCAATAATGATATTTGTTAACACTTCTAGCCTCTCGGCCACTGGGGGGGGGGGGCTTAATTTATTTAAATTTGAATGAATTTTATTGCCTAAAACTTGAAGTGAATCACTGACCAAGAGGGCCCTTTTTTTAATGATGTCCAGCACAAAATACGTGATATAAATTTCGGATGATCATCTATCTATACTATTATATAAAAGACAATCTCTGTCTGTCTGTCTGTCTGTCTGTCTGTCTGTCTGTCTGTCTGTCTGTCTGTCTGTCTGTTTGTAACGCATAGACTCCGAAACTACTCAACCGATTTTCATGGAGTTTTTTTTTAATGGGTAGGGAATTTTCCGGGGGTGGTTTTAGGCTATCATTATATCGAATTAGGGGTAGGGAACCCCCCTTTTTGGGGGTTATCAATTACCCCATAGCAAAGCATTGGAAAACAGGATCTAACTCGCTTTATGAAAAATATATTTATCAAATCTTTAAAATGAAAAATAAAAACTCTTCCTCCCCCCTAACAATTCGACATTTGAAAAGATTTTTCCGCTCTGCGCCCCCACCCCCCCACCCCCCCTAAAATTTTATTTTTTTTGTTTTTCATTCGATTTTAATAAAATTTAAAATGTGGCTTTCTTAGGGTGTAAATAATTGAAAAATGGTATTTTAGACCTCAGAAAGTCCAATCACCCCCCTGCCCCCCTAAAATTTATTTTTCATTCGATTTTAATAAAATTTAAAATGTGGCTTTCTTAGGGTGTAAATAATTGAAAAATGGTATTTTAGACCTCAGAAAGTCCAATCACCCCCCTGCCCCCCCCCCTAAAATTTATTTTTCATTCGATTTTAATAAAATTTAAAATGTGGCTTTCTTAGGGTGTAAATAATTGAAAAATGGTATTTTAGACCTCAGAAAGTCCAATCACCCCCCTGCCCCCCTAAAATTTATTTTTCATTAGATTTTAATAAAATTTAAAATGTGGCTTTCTTAGGGTGTAAATAATTGAAAAATGGTATTTTAGACCTCAGAAAGTCCAATCACCCTCCTGCTCCCCCCCTAAAATTTATTTTTCATTCGATTTTAATAAAATTTAAAATGTGGCTTTCTTAGGGTGTAAATAATTGAAAAATGGTATTTTAGACATCAGAAAGTTCAAACACCCCCCTGACCCCCCTGAAATTTATTTTTCATTCGATTTTAATAAAATTTAAAATGTTGCTTTCTTAGGGTGTAAATAATTGAAAAATGGTATTTTAGACATCAGAAAGTTCAATCACCCCCCTGACCCCCCCCTGAAATTTATTTTTCATTCGATTTTAATAAAATTTAAAATGTTGCTTTCTTAGGGTGTAAATAATTGAAAAATGGTATTTTAGACCTCAGAAAGTCCAATCACCCCCCCTGCCCCCCCCTAAAATTTATTTTTCATTCGATTTTAATAAAATTTAAAATGTGGCTTTCTTAGGGTGTAAATAATTGAAAAATGGTATTTTAGACCTCAGAAAGTTCAATCACCCCCCTGCCCCCCTAAAATTTATTTTTCATTCGATTTTAATAAAATTTAAAATGTGGCTTTCTTAGGGTGTAAATAATTGAAAAATGGTATTTTAGACCTCAGAAAGTTCAATCACCCCCCTGACCCCCCCCTAAAATTTATTTTTCATTCGATTTTAATAAAATTTAAAATGACGCTTTCTTAGGGTGTAAATAATTGAAAAATGGTATTTTAGACATCAGAAAGTTCAATCACCCCCTGACCCCCCCAAAATTTATTTTTCAATCGATTTTAATAAAATTTAAAATTACGCTTTCTTAGGGTGTAAATAATTGAAAAATATATTAATCAAATATTTAAAATAAAAAATAAAAACTCTTTTTCATAATTAATTAAAATACATTTATCTGGACAACTCTTAGTCATATCCCGAGACGCCGCCCGCCAGGGCCTGGCGGGGTAGGGTTGCCGAAGGCAACCCTACCGCAGCTAGTATTTGATAAAATTTATTTCTTTAATATTATTATAGCTACGTTAATATCGTAATTGAAAAAGAAGAATTTTTTTTTCCCGATTTTTAATATTATTTCTTCTCCCTTGAGGGAGTTGAGACGCAAATTCGTTTTCTATTTCAATTGGCCTGCTATCAGAGAGTGTGATAAAGGCAAAAAAGAGTGAGTGGGTTGGGGGAAACAATCTGACATGCCTGCTCTCCCTGTCCGTCCGAAATGCAAATCGGCTGGTTTTTTTTCGGAGGGGGCGGCGGTGTCTCTTATCTGGAGTCTGGCAGCCTCGGCTATCGACAGGGAATGGGCGGGCCCACCACCTCCCATACAGGGCCTGGATGTCAATCGACACCCCCCGTCCGTCTTTCCAATTGCATGATTGACTGCCGACAGTCAGGTTATCAAAAAAAAAAAAAAAAAAAAAAAATGGAAAAAAAGAAAAAAAAAAAACACTTTTGTTCCTCGTGCACGTTGCCTGCCTGACTGACGACTGACACTTGAATTTTCTTCCTCTATAATTGCTTATCTGACGCGTGCCAAGTGCCTTCGGCCCTTCAGCCCTTCTTCGTCTTTCTGCCTCTCGTTTCCAGAGAAAAAAAAGAAACTCACTCTTCTTACAAACTAAATAATATAGAATTGTTAATAAAAATTAATTATTATAATAGCTACGGTACTGATTTTATCTTAAAAAGCAATCAATGATGAAATGTCAATTTATGCCCCAGAATATACGGTACAATTATTCATTTATTTATTTATTCAAGTCTACTTTGACTATTTGATTAAATTTTAAAAATTCTTTTATCAGTAACTAAAAATAAAAAATATATTTCCTTAAAAATTATATTTATTAAAGGATTAACTTCAATTGAATTGGGACGGTGTCTAAATGAGCTTCAGAAGCCGAAAAAGACCTTAAACAAATTAAAAAAAATAAAATTAAAGATTTAAAAAATCAATTCGGTTTCGATTGCCTTGCTTGATAAGCTTCGTTGTTTTTTTTCCCTCGGTGGTGGTTTCTGTCTAGAAGATAGGCAGCAAGGTTATCGTAACCTAAATTCAATTTTTTTATTTTTATTTTTTTAAATTTATTTAAGATATTTTTCGGCAACGGAGGCCACTCTGTCTCTATTTATGTCAATTTATTGGTAGCCAATTAAATTGAAATAAATGAAATGCAAACCCGCAATCCTTGGCACAGGAGGGCAATACGCTAACCACTGGACCAAGACCCGAGGGCATAAAAAATAATGGTTTAAGAAATAATTTTTTTTATTGTTGCTTCTTATAGAGCCCTTTCAAAATTCAACATCTGAGTCTCTATCCAAATGATTTAAATAAATGTTATTTGGAATTCAAATACATCCCTTGGCTTTTCAGGTTATCAATGGACCGTTTATTTTGAAAGTGGTGTAAGTCCATTTTCTATTGTTTCGAGAAAATGAAAGGTTTGCATATCTGTTAATTTAAAAATCTAGGCAAATGATATGAAATCGGTGAATGTTTCTACTTCTTTATCAGTGTCTAATTTAGTTATATAAATTTGTTTTAGGCGAATTTGACTAAACTAATATTTAATTACAAGCTGCCAATGGACTTACACCACTTTCAAAATTAACCAACTGTAAAGTTCGTTGAATTTCAATTTTGAAAAATCAAATATTACTCAAAATATACTTCATATTAATTCAATATTCTTTACAAATAATGACACGATATAAAATAGAAGTAGTATTTTTAATTTTAGACGTTAATTACATTGTTAAAATTACAAGATATTCGTAGTATTTACTTATCCTCTGTATATGGATGGCAGAGTGTTGAAATATTTATGATGTACCGGAAGAATTACTGCTTGATATCTTATATTAATAAGTAACCTATTCTCGTAACCAGTGGCGTCATTTCAACTTTTTCTTAGAGGGGGGGCAAACTTTTTTTTTCAATTTCTCACTTCAATTTTCTTACAAATAGCTATCTCAAATTTGGCCAAAAGGTATTTAATTAAATTAATTTTTTAATTTTGTACAGTTTCGTAGATATATTTTATTTACGTAGAATAATACCTAGGGAGGAGAGGGGGGGGCAAATACCCTTCCCCCCTACAAATGACGCCTCTGTTAGTAATTCTTAACAAGTTTATTAACAAATGCACAATAACAGACAACCATCTGCTAAGCTACCTACCTCAAAATGGACTTACACCACTTTCATAATCAACGAATATGCAACTTCTTTTACCGACCAATTTTCAATTGTACAAAACATGGGAATTTTTTAAGGAATTTGCCACTAGCTAGTTATACATAGAAAATTTACAATTAAGTATGAATTATGTGATATCTCAGATTTTTTAAAAATTGGACTTACACCACTTTCAAAATAAACGGTCCATCAATATTGGGAAAGTTTTTTTGTTATCTAAAATTCAAACCCCCCCCCCCTCATTGCTGAGAGGTTATTGAAATACCGCTCATATGCTATATTATCGTCATAATTCAAAAATCGCCCTAATTGAGTTATTAGCACAGTAAGTAGGTCCTATAACAAAAACAAAGCTCTTTTATCTGGCGTAGGGACATGTCTGAGATTTTCATACTCGCAGCAAAATACTAAATTTTTTTCAATCTCAAATTTTTATAAAACTCCTTTGTTGACTTCAAAATCGTAACATTTTAATTAAAAGAAGCTTTATGGAAGGTGTACCAGTGATAATAAAGGATTAATTTGTGTATAATTCGCATTTCTATATAAATGTGTTATAACTTTATTTATTTATTTTTTTTTTTTTGATCTCCCAAAAAATAGACATTTTGAGTTATAACACTTTTGCAACAATTGAGCGATATATCAATTTTGATAATCTAAAGCCAAGGTTCGAACCTAAGGCAGGGCGATGAATATTTATTTCAATCTTTTGGATACCAAGTGGTATAAATAAATGTGCCTGGATAATTTGTATCGTAATAATTATAGTTTATTCGTTGAAAAGCCGGAAAAAAAATTCAAAACACCTAATACTTCCTGAATGATAGCTTCTGCCCAGGTATCTTTTTAAACAATGATAAAACTTGTCGAGTTTAATTCGATTTTCGATATTTAATTAAAAATAAAATTTTTTTCTTAGAAAAGAAAAAGAGAGAGATGTAGATTGCTATAAATGTGTTGATGTTTATGTGAAAGGGGAGGAAAAGTGTAATTTTTTAATTCCAAACGCGTCCGTTCCCGTTGGAGGCGCTAGCGAAGTTGTAAAGGTGCTATTAAGTTGGCAAGCAACGACGCTGGTGGTGGTGGTGGCGGCGGCGGGTTATCAGGCCGACGTTGGGGGGTGCGTGTTGGGGTGGGTTGGTGTGAGGGGGCGCGAGTGGCTCGCGCTGATAACAGCCGACACACAGCAGCCACCTTACTTATCAATCCGGTCGCCTATTATGACTGTATTAATTACTTTCCTCGTTTAAACAATTTACAACTCGCATTCAGTTAGAGGAGGAGGTGGAGACTGGCGGGGCGTGAGTCAGGAGATTACATTCATTAGCAATTATACCATCATTCATTTTTAAAATCAGCCGATGAAGGTTTACGAAACGTTATACAATATATTTACATATTAAGACGGGGAATATAATTTATTTATTGAAACAAGCGGAAAGTTTAATATTTCCGTGTTTAAGATTAGATTTGTTCTTTTTATCTCCTCTGGGACTGACGAGAGTCACACATCTGTTTAAAAAATAAAATTTCTGATTAAAAAAAAAAGTTTCATTGAATATTATTTAATTATTCTTTTTTTTTTTTGTTATATTTATTATAATTGATTATTATTTTAATTGCCTAGGACCAAGTAGTGGTTAGCATGCTGGCCATTTGGACCAAGGGTCGAGGGTTCGCATCCGGTCTCATGCGACAATTTTTTTTTTTTAAACACTCACACTTTCTTCTCATTCCCACTCACACTCACACACACATTCACACAGTCTTTTCGGCAATTCAGGCCTTATATAAGACTGTTATCCGTTATTGATTAATATAGTTGGGGGTCCAGGCATTCTTATTTAAGCCATTTGGTGTGACAAAAATTTATTTAAATTTAATTGGCTACCAATCAATTTAAATAAGTAGGCTCTGGTTATAAATGTCCATAGAAGGCGAATAAAATTAAAAAGAAAGAAAAATTATTTTAATTATTTTATATCTTGTTTTATTGAAATGAGTGGCGTACCGAGGGGTGGGGGGCGGTCGATTCACCTCTGGCCCCGAGTCGGCATACGCCCCCTATATGAAAATACTTTATTTTATTTTTGTAAATAATAAAATACCGGCCCAGGTCTCCCGTTGGGCATAGGCCCCCGCCTTCTTTATTTGATCTAAATAATAAAATACTTGAAAAAGTTATATACTTGTATATATATACATAGATACAAAATATATACCATATATATTTATGGTATAGGCCCCCTCATCTAGTGAGGCTCCAAGCCTTCAACTGTGTCAGTACGCCACTGATTGAAATATTATAAATATTTTTCCTCTGGAAATAACGTAAAGGACGTTTACTTTCAGTGATGCATTCTTCGAAAGGAATAGGCTACACTTCGATGCTGAGAGAGTCCCTCCTCAAAATAGGACGTAGAAGAGATTTATTTTTTAATTTATTTACGGTCGTTTTCGGCTTACTACTATTTATTTCAATTTATTGGTAGCCAATTAAATTGAAATAAATTTTTTCGCATGAGGCGGAATGCGAACTTGACCTCTAGTACAAGAGGCGGATAGTCTACCATTGTGCTATGGCCAAGGGCGTAGAAGAGTTTAGATAAAAAGAACCTAGTGGATAGAGGATTAGTTCATTAGCTAGAAATATGAACCCAGGAGGAGTTAGAAATAGAAAATAATTTAACTTCACGAGGTGCTGGCTACGGCGAAAAGCTGGTTGCGTTTGAGGTGTGTGTCTACGTGCACAAAAGGGCTGGGGATAAATAAACGAGGATCTCGATAGGAATTTCAAATGATAATAATAATATTATGGATATTTTTTTTTTTGGAGACATGAATTTTATTTTTATAATCAGTATTTAGGATTTAGAGTAAATATGCAGACCAGGCCTTATAAAGGAAAAGTCTAATAACAAATATGAAAAGTTTTTTTTTTTATAAATACAGCTAGAGCCGTTTTCAAATGATTGAATCGGCAAGGAGATGCTGGTAATCAACTTTAATGAGTAAAAAAAAAAAAAAAAAAACTGGCTGAATAAATTAAACAAAAGAAAATTATCCCGAACAATTATCTTTTAATGAAGTGATATTGCTTTCTATTTTTTTTTTTTTTTTTTTTTTTACTTTTAAATTAATAATGTGATTACAAAAACCAAAGTATTTCCTATGATAATTTATCATTCTTTGTATGTGAGCGTGTATGATAAAATAAAAATTAAAGTAAAACTCTTTTTTTTTTTTTTTTTTTTTTTTTTCAAAGAACAAGTAGAAGAAGAAGAAGAATATTAAAGTAAAAAGATGATTTTGTCACTTTTTTAAGAGTTAAACCTGTTTTAGATAAGAAGTTTTTTTTTTGCCAAGAGAGAGAAAAAATCACCTTTATCTCAGTAGATGGGGAGGGAAGGGGGGGGGGGGGAGGCTAAGTAAAGCCAAGTGGTGGGGGGAGAGGGGTACAGACAGACTTGTTCTAAATGTCAATGGCACTAATTAGCAGAAGAACTTGTGTGACAAGCCACAACTGGACTAAAAAATTGAGTAGAGAAATACTATATCCTATTGAGATCTCTTATAGTGGCGGAGTATTTGATCCAAGAATATTAAAAATTTTAGCATAGAAAAAAAGTGAATTTTTTTTCCAAAAAAATATTTTATTTATTTACTCATATTAGTTTCAATGTGATATTTTTATAAATATAAAAAGTCCAAGGCCTCTGGGCATGCAACTTTTTACTGGTACTGGAGAAATATAAGCTGACAGAGCGAGAAAAAAAATGTTGGTTTTGGGGTCAATGATTCAAATTAGTAAGCTTATTGATAAACGAACTTTTGTATGATTAAATTTATAATATTAAAATTATTCCGTCCGGGAAATCCCCGCTCCTGGGCCAGGGCCATTTCTAAATAGGCTAAGGAGGTTGCGGACTAGAGCGGCAAAAATTTTCAGGGGCGGCAGCTTGACAATTTATCCAAAATTTAAAATGAAGTATTTCACACGTTAATAATATTTGTATTATATATATGGACCCTGTTACGCATTAGTGTGTCAAGCGCCAAAAAAAATTAAAAATCGAGTTAAGCACGGAATATTGTTTCAAATGCTATAATATGAAATATGTCCTAAAAAAATTTATATTTAATGTTACTTGCACAATTGACAAAAAATATAAATATATATAATCCAATGAAAACAATGTAAATCAGAAAACTTTAACTGTTAATTTTCTCAAATTTCGGTACCTGGCGCTTGACACACTAATGCGTAACAGGGTCCATATATTAACTTTATTATCTTTTGGTTGTATAAAACAAACCTATTAAGCAAAGATTTTGATTCAGGGATGAAGCAAAAATGAACTATAGAGGGGGCGGCAAATTGACTTTAGCCTATACTCAAATCTGGTCCAGTCCAGAGCCACTTGAGATTTAATTTAATTTGGTAATAAAATTGTTTAGTTTAAATTCTTCCATCTATCATTAACAAAATTTTAGAAATATTAGTCTTCTTGTAATGAATGGGCAACTTCCCTTACCCACGTATTTCTAGATCTGCAAACAGGATGATCCTGATTAGAATCAGGAAGGAGTTCCGCCCCCTGATTGCTTACGTCTTAACCCCGTCACGTCACCTTTTTTTTCTCTCTCTTATCAACCCACCCCAATCGACTTCTCTTCTGCATCTTTCCAGCGGATTCAGGATCAATTAGACATTCTGTTTTTAACAAATTAATGTATTTCAGAAACGAAATATCTATAAACATTTTTGTTAATATTTTTTTTATAAAATTTCTTTTTTCTTTTAAAATAACCCCATGTTGGTAAGTGATATATTTTTGGAAATTTGGTAAAAATAATGTAATAACAGTGGATGAAATGGCGAATACTAACAGCCAAAAAATAATGAAAAAAAGAGATATCACCATTATTGATATTTTTTATAGAAATGAGCATTAAAAATACAATTAAAAAAAAAAAAAAAACATTTAGATTTTGATAAGATTATCATTTATCACTAAGCTATTTGTTAAGGTTTATATGACTTTGACCTCAAGAAAATATATTAATTTTAATAAATAACCCATTAATTTAGATAAGTATTGTGCTTTTAAGGTAAAATTTTTTTATACTTTACTATAGAAACTTTTATATACAGTCTGTACTAGTTGTACAATTTGTTTCTCAGCTTGATATTGGCATTAGAGACCCCAGACAGTAGCAAAAAAAAAAACTTCGTTACAAGTTTAAAATTGAAATATTTCAGAACATATATATATATTTGTGGGTTATCGCTCTCTGAGCCCGACCCCTTCAATTATTTTTTTAACAGTTGATGCCATTCAGATCCTTATTTGTTCAAATCATTTGATAAACAATTAAACATTTTCAAAGCAATTCTTGACTGGAGATATAAATGGTCGATAAAAGACTTTGGGTAATCGTTGATTATGAAAGTGGTGTAAGTCCAATTTGAGGTAGGTGGCTTAGCAGATGGTTGCCTGTCAGTAGCCTGTTATTTTGCATTTGTTCATCTATGTGGAGGCGTCATTTGTTGGGGGAAGGCAGGGGAGGGCATGTGCCCACAAGGGCTCTGAGCCAATTTAAAAAAATTAAAAAATTAATTAAATCAAATACCTTTTGGCTAATTTGAGATACCCATTTGGAAGAATATTTAAAAAAAAAGTTTGTTCCCCCCTCAAAGAAAAAGTTGAAATGACGCCACTATATAAAAAGATATTAAGCAGCTATGGTCTCCGGTGCAAAATGAATATTTCAAAACACTGTCACACAGAGTATACGAATATCTTGTAATTTTAACAATATAATTAACTTCTAAAATTAAAAATACTACTTGTATTTTATATCGTGTCATTATTTGTAAAAAAAATTGAATTAATATGAAGTATATTTTCAGAAATATTTGATTTTTCACAATTGAAATTAATCTTTACAATTGTTTAATTTTGAAAGTGGTGGATACTAATATTTATTAATATTTGACAAGGACACAAGATTATTTTGTCCAATTTACATGTCTTGAATAATATGCAAAAATTAAAAACAAATGACATAACAAATAAAAAAAGTAAAAAACAAAATGACTAAACAAATTATATTTTTAAATTTTTAATTTTCTTTCTTTTGAAAGAACCTTCCTGTCTGGACCACAAATGTAATGAGATAACCCTCCTAAGAAAAACAAGTTGAACTCAATATACAGTAATTTAAAATAAGGACAAGTACATGATGGCACCACATAAGGAAAAACACCAGAAAAAAATTATAATTAAATGTTTGTAAATCCCGGAAAATATATAGGCCTAAAAAAGAAAAAAAAATTTCATTTTTTGTTTTGTTATTTGGTAAATATAGAGAGAAAAGAGGGTAGTTGCGAATATTTAATTAGGATTGTTAATATTCTTCAAATATTTACCCCAAGCTATCAGCCCACGTGATCTGCACGCCATCTCTCTCCTTTCTCTCACTCTTATCGCAATTGGCCTCTCCTCCTCCTTTTTATCAGCCCTCTCTCCCCCTGTGCTTATCATTTACCTGACCAATCAGCTCGCCCGCTGATAAGAGCGCCTGAGGGCCGCCTTCCCCGCTCGCTATGCAACGCAGAGTAGAACAGTGAGTGAGTGAGGCTACGAATATTGCTGACAGCAAAGGAATGAGGCTCAATCTCTTCAGGCATCACGGTGAGTCCTTCTGAGGACGACCGAAACGTCGGTTCTTTTTCTTTCTTTTTAAATAAAATTTTAAAAAAAGTGCATTTTCTTCATAATATAAAATCTTATTCTATACTCTTTTTTGCCTATAAAGAAATTCAGAATTCTAAATATAGCATTATTCTCTATAAGTGCATTTCTTTATTCTATTAAATTTTCGACGAGGCATCAACGTTGTTGGAGATACGGGCTTTTTTCTGTAATTCCAAACATTATTTCAGGGTGGTCGAAATTTAAGTCCAGCTTGGGGTTCAAAGTAGATCTATGGCATGTTAAATTAGGTTCAACTTTGAACCCCAAAATTGTCCAAATTTTCATTTTCACCAGTTCGGGGATCAAAGTCGGACCTAATGGGAATAAAAGTTAGGACCTATTAGTAAATGGATGGTATGATCTCAGGGTTCAATGTCGGAGCTAGAAGGGCTTAGAGCCAAATTTTGACTCGGGTAATTAGCGATACTAAATCGCTGTTAATTTATTCTTTCGGGTTATGGGTTGTTTTTGGGGCTATGGCTTGAACCGAACTTTAGTAGTTCCCGCTACAATTAAATCCGGCACTGTATTCCTTATATGCTCATTATTTCAAGCCTATATGCGTCTATATTTATTTATTTAATTAATTAATAGCCATACTGTAATTAAGACAATCATACAGGTTTGTAAGCTGAGTGGTCCAGGAGTAAGGGTGTTTTTAAATCGAAGCAAAGGATCGGAGCCCATAGGCTTTATATTTTATATTATTTTGTTTTAATTCGCTATAATCTCAAAACCTAGTTGCCCAAATTCGCAAAGAAGGCGATAATTTTTCTAAATTGAATTTGTATACCAATGAGTTTATCTTTTGGGTCATTATAATTAATGCTTAACTGTAAAAAATAAAATAACCTAAATAATAAAGGATGTTTAAAAGTTTTTTTCTTTGTTTATAGTCGTAGGATATGAATGAAATTAATTCTGCGTCTCTTGACCCCAATGGCGTTATGTGCATCGGTGGTGACACAAGAAATAAAATATTTATTTAGCCCTACTAATTTTGAAATTAAAATAATTGAAACTTCTAAGTTTAGCTCCCTCTTAAATTTTTTTTTTCTTCACACAGCCACGGCACCGAAACCATTCTTAAATTTTTGTTTTAGACAAAATTTTCTCTCCAATTTGCGAGAGTGGAGCCTTAAGATTAGTCAACCAAATCAATATTTTAAAAAAAAAAATCATCTTTTATTAAGGCAGCTGAAGAGGAAAAGTTAGATAACACTTCATAAAGCTAAACATTTTGGTTGCCTAAGCACCACTTTTGAGCTTTTCACTTGTGGCTTCAGTGTACCCCTATCTCTCAATAATGCACATATCTGGAGAATGAAGTTTTTGTATTTTTATTATTATCATTTTTTTTTAAACTAGACTATTATTATTCGTTCTAATTTCGTGTAAAAAAAAACGAATTAAATATTTTACAAAATACAGTATAATAATAGAAACAATAATAATTTTTTTTTAAACAATGGAAATTGAAAAGCTTCGCTATCCAGATTGATTATTGACTTTTTCGTCATTTAAAGCAATTTATTATTATTATTTGTTTTTCAAGTTAGACTCCTAGTGCAAGAAGCGAGAGCTATATTTCTATGCTAGGTTTTTATAAGTTTACTTTCCTGGGCCAATCCAGATCCCCAGAGCTTAATTAATTTTTTCTTCCAAAATTTTCCCTAATATCCCATTCTTAAAAATTTTCTCATAATAGAATTTCCATATATTTTTTTGTTTAGACTTCAACTAGAGTGAGGTTTGAAAGAAAACATTTAGATTGATAATCTAATCAAAATCTAAAGTTTTTTTTATTTCTTTTTTATTTATCTATAAAAAATATCAGTAGTTTGATAATTCTAAATTAAGAATTCCTTTTTTTTTTCATAAATATTAGACAATAACTTTGACGTGCATTCTTGGGAGTGCGCAGAAAATTTTCTAAAGGTCGAAGTTTTTATTTGTGGAATGTCATTAACGAGACACCTGAACTATTTCTAAATTACTTTTATAGGGAGGTCTATTTGAAATTTTATTATATACCTGTAGCTACATCAGTTTAGTTGTTCTAGAAAATTTCAGAATTAAAAATTTATTTTTCAGATTATAAATAAAAATAGGCGAATATGAAAACTCTTAGAATTGCTTAGAGAATCTCGTTTTTTTTTTTGCTTTTGTTGTTTTTTTTTTTTTTTTTTGTTGGTTATTTTACTTTTATTTATGCTCCTGGGCCGTAGTACATTGGTAGAGTTCCTGCCTCTTGTGCTAGAGGGCTGTTTAGGGAGTCCCTGGTTCGGGAAGACCACTAACTCTTCTATATGAGTTTTGATGGGAATAATTCGAATGAAACTAACAATTTCTCTAATTGTCTACCCTTTCTTTTAAATCACCCTATTAAAAAATAAAACCGTTATCTGTTTCTGATAAAAAAAAAAAATTTCCTTTTTTTATGAATCCATCCTTTATTCGAAAATGAATCATTTTCTTTTTTACAATTTATGATTCATTGAAATAATTAAAAAAATTGAGGTTAAATTAGAAAAAGTAAAACGAAGGGCGGCAGAGGATATCAGCATTTAGAGGAAGTTGAAAACTGATACGGTAACAAAAAAAGTGAATTCTAATAGTCTTATATTAAAGTACAAAAACAAAAAAAAATGGCTGATAATTTATTTAACTATTTACAAGAAATAAAACTCAACTCGCATATTAAGCATGGATAAAATGCAGTTTGCAATTTGTATTAAATCTATTCTAAAATGTTTATACTCACCCCTGATTTTTCTTTTCCAAAATGAGTGAAAAAAAACTTAGTGGTTTATAGTCTATTGATTAGCAATTAAATAAATATGGATTGAGTCCATCAAATCCCGGTAAGTGTTAATTTTTTTTTTATAATGCATTTATTCTATTTTTACAAAAAAAGGATATTACATTTTTTTTTTTTTTTTTTTCAAATAGGAAAATTCACTGATAGTGATAAGTATTTAATAAATAATAGGTAATAATTTAAATTTGACATGGGAATAATAAACAAAACTATATATAATAATAATAATAGAAAGTTTAAATTGCTTTTATCATTTTTTAATCTGATTAAACTATAAATTCTTATTTTGTGTCAACTGAATGGTTTTGTAATCCATTTTCTAAAAAAGTACAAATAACCTCATCATTTAGGCCCATTAAATAATCCAAATGAATTCTTAATAATTATTCAGAGATTACCATAGCTTGCGGAGTGATTCACTTTTGCTATTAAAACATTCTTAGAATCAGGTCCATAATCAAGGGACTCCTCCCCGGAATAATTTTAAAAAAAATTAGGGAACCAAAATCAATTTTAATTATTATCTAATATAAAACTATTTTATATTCTTAAAAATATATTTTAAGTGGGAGAGACAACTACAAAAATTGTACATTGTAATCTCATACACAGGTAGATATATTCTTGGTTAAATAAAAGATGTTAGTTTTAATTTTTCATATATATATATATATATATATATATATATATATATATATATACATATATTTCTTTATTTCAGAGCATAAGAGGCTAACAAGTCTGCGCAGGGTCACTTGTTTCGGCGAAATAACGCCTTCATTAGAGCCTCATTAACTGGAATATAATTATAATTTTACAATGATGTATCTTAAAAAATAACAGAATAATTAATTATACAATTTACCTCTTCACTAATTATGTAAATTTAATTGGAACTTGCAAAATCTTGGTTATTACAAATAAAGGCGTTATTTCGCCGAAACAAGTGACCCTGCGCAGACTTGTTAGCCTCTTATGCTCTGAAATAAAGAAATATATGTATAT
>JAKCPI010012548.1:0-14791 GCA_023213315.1 Euborellia annulipes
TTTTCAATTATTTACACCCTAAGAAAGCAACATTTTAAATTTTATTAAAATCGAATGAAAAATAAATTTCAGGGGGGTCAGGGGGTGATTGGTCTTTCTGAGGTCTAAAATACCATTTTTCAATTATTTACACCCTAAGAAAGCAACATTTTAAATTTTATTAAAATCGAATGAAAAATAAATTTCAGGGGGGTCAGGGGGTGATTGGTCTTTCTGAGGTCTAAAATGCCATTTTTCAATTATTTACACCCTAAGAAAGCAACATTTTAAATTTTATTAAAATCGAATGAAAAATAAATTTTAGGGGGGTCAGGGGGGTGATTGGTCTTTCTGAGGTCTAAAATACCATTTTTCAATTATTTACACCCTAAGAAAGCAACATTTTAAATTTTATTAAAATCGAATGAAAAATAAATTTTAGGGGGGTCAGGGGGGGGTGATTGGTCTTTCTGAGGTCTAAAATACCATTTTTCAATTATTTACACCCTAAAGAAAGCAACATTTTAAATTTTATTAAAATCGAATGAAAAATAAAAAAAATGAAATTTTAGGGGGGTGGGGGCGCCGAGCGGAAAAATCTTTTCAAATGTCTAATTGTTAGGGGGGGGAAGAGTTTTTATTTTTTCATTTTAAAGATTTGATAAATATATTTTTCGTGAAGCGAGTTAGATCCTGTTTTCCAATGCTTTGCTATGGGGTAATAGATAACCCCCAAAAAGGGGGGTTCCCTACCCCTAATTCGATATAATGATAGCCTAAAACCACCCCGGAAAATTCCCTACCCATTAAAAAAAAACTCCATGAAAATCGGTCCAGTAGTTTCGGAGTCTATGCGTTACAAACAGACAGACAGACAGACAGACAGACAGACAGACAGACAGACAGACAGACAGACAGACAGACAGACAGACAGACAGACAGACAGACAGAGATTGTCTTTTATATAATAGTATAGATGACAATAATAATTAAGGGTGCGTACACACCTGCGCTCTGCTCCGCTCGCGAGCAGTTCGCGGCTCGAAGTTCGTTGCTCGTTGAAATTATTTATTTTGACGAACCTGCCAACGATCCAAAGAGATGGATCGCGGCGAGCAGCTCGCGAGCATCTCAAAACAACAACAACAAGCAGCTCGCGAGCGGAGCAGAGCGCAGGTGTGTACGCACCCTAATATTCAGCTCAAACAATTTTTTTTTTTTTTTTTTTTAAATACGTATTAAGTGTTAATTTTTTAATTAATAAAACCTTTGAAACAAATAACCTAGTGTTTAATTTGTATATTTAATTTTAATTTACAAAATGTTTCAACGAGAACCAACGGTCGAAAGTTTAAATCTTATTAAAATTGAGAGACTTTTTTTCCTTTGTCGACGTTTACGTCACCCATCTTCACCAAGATGACTTCAAAAATGGGTGACAAGGGAAGAAAAGTCTTAAAAAAATGGTTTTCGCGACATGGTCTGTCTGACTGTGTGTCTGTGTGTGTGTGTCAAGGTTCACGGTTTAAGCATGAAGGAATTGAGCTATGAAATTTTATATTTAAGTTAAACAACCCCCCCCCCCCTGAGGCATAAAAATAAGCTTTTTGAACAAAATCGTCCAAAAAGTACTAGTACTTTACTGATGTATTTTTTCAGTTTTTTTCGATTTTTTTAAATTTCTCTCCAAAGATTTTAATTAAAATTCAAAAATCATTTATTTTTTAGATGCTCTTTAAAATGTATATTCTCATTTTGCCATTGAAATCTTCTAAAGACCACTTTACTCTTGTACTTCACAGAAAAGATAGAAGAAATGGTAACAAAATATAAATATTCTCCCATGTTTATAAATTTTACATCTTGAATTCTTATATATCGGCGGAAACAAAATATATGTCGACACAAAAAATCGGGTGTGACAAGCACAGAACACAAATTCCCATTTCCGAAGATAAGAGAAAGTTGTGTGCTTTGCGACCAGTCACTCCAGATTTTTTGAATGCATAAATTTCTTATTATAATTTAGTCGTTAGCTATCATAATTTATGATTGGATTAAGTTAATAGTTGAATGAATTTCTATAAATAATGAATAAATGAATGACTTTTGACTCAACTATTTCTTTGGATAATATAGATCTGGCAAAATTTGCATTCAACAGCTGATTATGTTCATCTTGTATAGTGTTCAATTGAATTTTATTTATAATATTGCAATAAATAATGCAAATCAGTTTAGACAGAATGGGCGATTTGAGAAAAAGATATCTTAAATTGAAAAAAAATGTAAGTGAAAGCGAATTATTTTATGCGACGTTGCCGGACTGGTATGAGTCACGTGATTTACTTATTTTTTAAAATATGACCGACTGTCATTTTCGGGAAATTTTTGACTTTCATTAAAATATCTTTAAAAGCCCACGTCAGAAAATTTTGATTTTATTTTTAACGAATTCCTCGGAAGTGAATTGATAAAATGTAAGTTTTTTGTTTTTTTTTTTATCTATTTCAGGAGTGGCTATATATATATATATAATTCGATATGTGTGTGTTTCGACGACATTACTCATAGACTACAAGTTAAATTTCAATTTTTAAATAATTACCAGTAATTACTCGAGAACCCTGGGTCAGATCTGCCGCAACCTCTCAAAATTAGCAGCTCGAGACGCGCACCTTAAATTGATTGGATAAAAAAGTTTAATGACAAATATTTGTTTAACTGATATTTGATCAAGAGATGCCGAAAAAGACCTTAAAACAAATAAAAACATTAATGAAGAGGTTAATTATTATTTTTATTATAAATAAAATTACATTTGTTATTAACTTTTAAATTTCTTATTGTTAAGAATTAAATATAATTTATTTGTTTACATTATAGAAAAAAAAAATTTTTTAATAATCAATAACCTCTTCTAATTAATAATTTGATTTGATTTGTTAAGGCTTAATTATAAAGCCTAATTTATTTGTAAAATTGTTGACTACGATGGCCCAGCCTACTATTTCTTTTTAAAGAAGATTTTATGTTAACAAATTCGGTAAGTTAAGCATTTCTTAAAAATTAAAATTATCTAGTACAATTAAAGCATCGAGCTTCTAGAACTGTTTTCTTTAACATTCAATTGTTTTGTGCCACAATTATTAAAATATTTTCTGTCTTTCAGCCAAAATTGATATAAAATAAATAAACACACACTTGAGTTTAAATTTATACTTTTGTCTTTCAAGTTTAATGACATAGAGAACAAATATAAATAGTAAATCCTTAATCCGGTTTAATAACATTTAAATATGCAGGCAGAGAGGTCAGAGAGTGTACCTAAAATTAAAACCAAAAACTCAAGCCAGATTTATTAATATTTCTGTGAGTGAGTGGTGGGGGGGGGGGGGGGCACACAAGATGTGATCAGTTGTGTAAGGGTTGTCACCGAAAGAGGATATCGTAAGGTAAGCCCATCAATGTCATTAACATTAAAACACTATCCATCCCACCCCCCATTGGAGGAATGCCAATTTTAATCAACCTAAACCAACTAACGCTGGTTATTTTCAGTTTTCTTAAATTTCAAAATAGATTAAATAACAATTAGTTGGTTTAATTTTAACCCTAGAACTCATAACCAGGGCCTTTGAGGCCCGGTCACTCCGTTTTTTCTCAATAACTCTCAGAAAAAGCTTCTTATAAATTTCAAGTTTTTAGTATTCCTCCATTTATTCATAACAAATATATTTTTAAAGGGTTTTTCAAAAAAAAAAAAATTTTCTATACCTTATTTTTTCTTCGAACCACTTTACAAACACAAAGTCACAAGGAGGGCCTCCCAGGCCCTTAAGTTTTCTGGGTATTTAAACCACTTTAAATGACAACCTATTATGTATTCTGTATTCAAATATTTAAAATTGTCATGTCATTTTTAAATAATAAAATAAATATTGTCAAATTCTTTATAAATTTTGAAAAAATTAAGAAAACTGTCAGTTTCATTTTGACTTTCGTATCTCAAAGCTTCTCTATATTTTTGAGATTATATCTCCTGATAACATTCAAGAATGCTTTTACTTTCTCTTACTTATATATGTAATTATATAGAAAGTATTGGATTCATGTCAAAAATTCAATGTCGAGATTTTGATGGATATACACGTTTTTAGGTCCCCTGAGTCCAAAAAAGTTGTTTTTGCAACATGGTCTGTCTGTGAACAAAATATCTAAAGAATGAAAAGAGCTAGGAGATTTAAATGTTATCGAAGATAAAGACAGTATTCTTAAAAAAATAAATAAATAAAATAAAATACAGTATAGAGGATCACATTAGTGAAGAAAATAATGAAAATTCAAGCAATGAAGATATTGATCAAAAAAAAAAATATTTATATTCTTTACGAAAATTTACACCTGACTCATAGTTCCTGTTTCAATACTCGAATACTCGATGTTTTATTGGAAAAGATACTTTAGAAAAGATAAAAAATGTATTCCAGCTGAATTTTTACCTATTAGAAAAAAAAAACACTTTTTCGATTTACTCTCAAATTTGCGCTTGTCTCTTATGTGCCTAAAAAAGCAACTCTATTTTACTCTTGTCGAGTATACATCATTCAGACAATATTGGTATTGTTTATGAAAATTCCCAAAAAACCAGAAATTATTATTTATTATAATCAACCGAAAGGAGCAGTAGATATTTTGGATAAAATGACAGACACTCATACGGTAGTATAGCCTAGCTGCAAAAGAAAAACAAATCATTGGCTGTTGGCCGTTTTTGAAAACTTTATTACGGTATGTGCAATTGCATCAATGATCATTTATTTTAATTTAAAACACAAATCTCATGTTAATTTCCAAAAAAAAAAACCTCCGAAGAAAATTTTTTGTTGAATTGAGCGAGGAATTAATTTGCGATCACATAAAAATAAGATCGATACAAGGACTACAGAAATCAATTAGAAGGGAAATTGAGGAAGTACCCCCCTCAACATCAAAATAAAATTTTGATCCTTAAAAACCTACAAGAGGAAGATGTTATTTGTGTCCAACTAAAATAAACAGAAAACAAAAATATCAAGTCTGCTGTTAAAGAAATATTTGAAATGGTCATTGTACTAAAAAAATTATATGTAAAAGATGTTTTTAAAATAAAAACTTTAAAATTATGAATAAAATATTGATTAGTTATATATTTTTATAAATTTTAAAATAAATTAATGAACAAAAATTAATATAATTATTCAAAAATGTGTTGAAAAACCTATTAAACATATAGTGGGCCTGAGAGGCCCTCCTTGTGACTTTGCGTTTCCAAAAAGCTTGTGCGTTCTAGGGTTAAATAAGATTGTTTTTGTGTTGTGGTACGCATGCTTATATATGGTTTCTATATTAACTATTATTATTATTATTATTTAACAATGCATGTCTTTAATTTATTAACAATATAATTTAATTGTATTTTTTCCGATTATTAATATAAATAAAAAATTTTGATTTAAATTAAATTATTATCAATTGGAGTTATTGAGAATAAAATTAAAAAGAAAAATATTTGTTTTTCGATACAATATAAGAGAAAATATAAATAGATAAGTATTTATAATTTTAATTTTAGATATTTTACATGTTTATTCTTTTTTTTTCCTTCAGACACATTTGGCAAGGGCATATCTATGATTTTTTTGTTAGGGCGGGAAGAATTCATATTTTCCCTTCGACTTGTGAAATAATAAATCTTTTTTTTCTGTTTTGTTTCAGATTTCTTTTTTTTATAATCGCGATGAGTAAAAAAGGTAATTTTCTTATTTTTATTTATTTTTTTAACCCTAAAATGAATAAATTAATTTTAATATAGTCATTATTATTATATTTAAGGTATTATTGGAGAGAATGGACGGAAACGCTCTTTAAAAGATCTTCTAAATGAAGGTAAACTTGATTTTAAACTGGTAACCAGTGATTTAATTTGTGTTTTTGGTTTTTAAAACTAAAAAAACTATTTTTCAATATGTATTGGTATAAAAAAATTTGTTACGTATATTTCGACAAAGCAATATGCAAACTGTGTCGAATTTATTGAACTTTGAGAATGGCCTATTTATGTTCAGGTAAGATCACATTTTTTTTGTTTTTACTTTGACGATATCCGTTAATATACATATTTGGGGTCCAGGCATTCTTTGGTTTCCAAATGGCTTAAATAAAATCATCGGACTGCCTGGGGTCCGAACCCATGACTTTTAGTATACGAGGTTAGCACGCTAACCTCTACACCAAGGCTGTTAATTTAATTTATTGTAAATAATAAACAGAAATCTCCGTTGCCTGGCAACGAAATAGAGCAACAGACACCACAATCTTTGTGGCTAAGGGATGACAAGGGTGGCAAAACTTTGGATGGATGATTCACGTCAAAAATTCTATGTCGAGATTTTGATGGATGGCTGGTCTCTCCTTCATCCTTTCATTCTTTCAACTGTAAAAGATTTTTTTTTTTTTATTTCCAGCTTGGGGTAAAATTAACAACAGTCGAAACTGAATATGTGGAGGATTTCAACAGCAGCATCACAAGTCTCCATGAAGGTAATGAATGTTTTTAATTAATTTGAAGATAATATTTTCTTTGGCTGGAGACTGTGTATAGTATTGGTGCTGGGTAGGCAGCCAGGATTAGAAATAAAACAAAAATTTTATCTCATGCTGCTTGTCAACGTTTCGGGTGCAAATTGCCCCCTTCCTCAGGACTAAGCAGGTGTCAATATGATGTAATTTGTTGTGATTTAAACATTTTTATTACAATGTGTATTTCTTGTATTGAAAGAAAGCATACTTGCTACATATAATTACACATTGTAATAAAAATGTTTAAATCACAACAAATTACATCGTAGTGTTATAATTGACACCTGCTTAGTCCTGAGGAAGGGGGCGATTAGCACCCGAAACGTCGACGAGCAGAATGAGATAAAATTTTTTGTTTTATTTCTTATCCTGGCTGCCTACCTAGCACCAATACTATAAAATTAATTTGATTACGTAAACAAGCGCTGGCCAACGCGCCTACCCAAGAAGAACTTGAGTTTTCCCTCCAGCTGACCCAGATTCAATTCACCTGCTCTGCATCCTTCTTTTTAATTTATATGCCAAAATATTTCGTTTCAACCAATTAATAGACATAGCTGTTTTATTAAAAAATATTCTAGGCCTATACGCCCATAGGCGTAGCCACGGGGGTGGGTTTTGGGGGGTTCAAACCCCCCCCCATTGGACCCAAGCCATGACTAGATATTTAAGCTCTATAATACAAAATACTTTTTCTCTCTATATATTTCATATATAGGGTAAGAGAAAGTAAAATATAATAATTTTCTCTAGCTTAAAAAAAAAAAAAAAAATTAAATAAAACGCAAAAAATTCGAGAAAATTCAGAATTTTCCCAATGAAAAGAATTGATTTTTGTTATGCTTTATAAAAAATTAAAGTCGCTTAAAATTGATTAAATCTCGCAAATGAAAAATAATAAAAATTATTATATAAATAAATTTATTGTTTTTTTTTTTTTTAAAGAGAACTGATATGAGACAAGGGAAACAGATAGAGGAACACATCGATACTTTAAGCCCATACACTTAAAATTAAGAGAGTTGCATTTTTTATTGCCTGATACGAGTTGAACGAAAAATTGCGGCACTTAATTAAGAAAGGGCGGGCCCGGAGGGGCCACCTCGAGGGGGGGTCCAGGGGCGAAGCGAAGGTGGGGTAAGTGGCTAATCATATATTATATTTCATTAGACGCCTTATACTGCCCTATTAGTCGGGGAGGGGGGGGGGGGGAAATAATCCTAAACCCCCCATCAAAAAATTTCTGGCTACGCCTATGTATACGCCCACTCAATTAACTTTAAAAAACATGGTGTGATTGGTCGACAGCACACAACTTTTTTCTTACCTTCGGTATTCGAAAGTTCTATGCTTTTTTGTGTCGATATGTATTTAATTTCCGACAGTACAGTACATTTGAATTCAAGATGTAAAATTTATAAACATGGGAGAATATATATAACTATTGTATCTTTTTGGATAGCTAATGAAACGAGCTTTTTTAGTAGTTTGTACATTTTGTGTCATGGAATTTTTTGACTCGAAATAAAATTAACGTAAAATAATTAAAGAAATTCAAATTCGTTATTGGCTGTAATAATCAAATTCTCAATGATTTGGAATATTTTATTACTTATTAAGAGTTATTACTAACTCACTTACTAATAAAAAAATACATAGCTAACATTGAATCAATCGATTTTTTTTTTTAACTCGTCGTTGGCGTCAAAAATGGGATATTTCTAAAAAAATGATTTTTCTTGAATATATCACAAACTACTAACTTTCGGCCATACATTGAGGGGGGGTTAAATTTGTAGCATTTTTGCCCTTCAATCTCATCCTGGCTGGAACACATCGAATTACAAATAACCCTGTATATTCTTTATAATCATAGGAAATTTAATGAGGGACCAAAGACCCCAGTGCAAAAGTCAATTTAGAACCTAAAGGCTCAGCCAGAGATAGATTTAATTGTTAAGAAATTGAAGTTAAAGGGTTATTTATTCCACCACCCTGTTTGTGGCGGTGATTAATTAATTAATGCAATATTAATTCAGGCAAAAAAAAGCCTGAGAGTTAAGCCAGCAGTAAATAAGGAGAGACATGTTAGTTGACCCAACTGGTCACGTGAGGCGCCACTCACCAAGAGAGCCTGCAGGTTATGCAAAACCTTGCCATCTAAGGAATATTAGATGCATACATAATAGGGATACCTTGTTGGTTTCTAAACTACTTTGTCTTAAAGACTGCCCTCCTTACAAAGCCATTGGAACATATCATTTTCTTATAATAATTACAATTTAAATAAAAGAAAGACAAAAATATCTAAAAATTTTTATTAACGCCAAATTTCTAAAATTTTAAAATTAACTTTCCATTTCAGTTTTTCTCTGTTTATTTTATTGGAAATTCTTATACAAACAAAATTTTGAATTAATATCCCACTAAACATATCGAAATTATGTTGATTTGTTCCTCAAATTGAAAATCGACATATTTTTCTTTACTTTATTTAAATTGTATTTATATTTATTAAAATGAATGTTAAGACGGAATAGGACCGAAGTGTTTACGCATGTTTTTCCCGCTAAGATGGCGTTGTGTGTCATAAAACGTATGCCCGAAAAATCAAGTAATTCAAAAATTTGCCAAGAGATGTCGGAATGGTAGCTAATAATATTTAATGCATTTGGTTGATTTTCATTGATCTTTTAACAATAAATAATTTATAAATGTTATTATATATTATCTATCTTTTATAAAAGCATAAAAATATATAAATATAGGCCAAGGGGAAGGGATCAGCTGTTAGACTAGCCTGCCATCTATTGCAAGAATGCTGAACTAATTTGACAGTTGATTTTTAAATAAATCATCTAAGCTTATTTTAAAAATCTCTTAATTCATATGTGATTAATAATAACAATAAATTCATTTTTAAATTTAAAATAAATTAAAGATTATTGGGACAGATTGTTTTTTGTATTTGCTTGATAACAAAAAAATTAATTTCCTTAATTTTTTAATAAGTCATTTAAAAAATTATAGCTCGAAGTCCTAATAATCTCTTATGAATTTAATTCATTTAAAAAAAACCTCATTGAAAAATTCCTTATAATGGTCTAGTTTTTTTAAAGTTCGTTTAGACCTTAAAGTTCGTTTAGACGTAGCTCCTACACCCCCCTTAAATTTACTAACAAATGTATAAGATATTTCATATTAAATGTTTCTTAAATTAGAATATCATTAAGGTAGATTAGAACAGTTCACTTAAGAAGAAACAAAATGCTCCACTATCTTTGACGCGCAGTGTTTTTTTCAGTACATAAAAAAACATTGTGGCATTGGTCTTTAGGAAAATTCGGGTACTAGTAGCCTACTTTACTGATGTAATTTTTTAGTTTTTCTCAAAATTATCAAAAAACAAAAACGACCGGTCTTGTTCTTGACCAACCAGGAACAATTTTTTTAAACTTTGCCCATCAACCGTATGTTGGGCAACTGAAGCTGCCAAAATACTTTTTGAGTTCCAAAATAAAATATAAAAAAAGACCGAGCTCCGGTTCGGTCAACCTCGAGTCCGTTGCGAGTGGACGTATTTGATTTGAAATGGAGCTGCACCCGTACCACAAAATTTTGACATGGGAATCAAATCTTCTTGAATAATTTCTAGTAATTCATCGAACGATGTTACTGACATCCGGAAGTAGTTGAAAAAACTTTCCACTGTGTTCTCTGATCTTTTGGATATAATGTTATAAACATACTTAGCGTCACGTAGAATTGGGTGCACGTTAAATCGTCGAAGTTCTTTTCGTTTACGATGTTTGCATCTACGGTATGAAAGCCACAACACAACCGCTGTTGCCGAGTCCATTTTTGTAACTGGATGGATCCCTCCCAGCCTGAAAACGCCTCATCTGGACAGGCTCTTAGCTTAAATAAGAGCAACAAAAAAAAATTTGGAAATTATTCCACAAAGATAATGAAAATAAGACAAAGTGTACTCTGCCATAAAATATGTATTTCTAAATTATGTTGGAATCCAATTAATTTAACTTTAAAGAATCTGGTGTGACTAGTCGCACAGCACACAACTTTATCTTACCTTTCGGTACTGTGCATGTCACACCAGATTTTTTGTGTCGAGATATATTTATTTAGTTTTCCCATAAAACCTTTGTTAATTTGATTCATAAGTAAAAAGTAAAAAAAAAAAAAGTCATTTTCCATAGGCTCTGTGTGTTTTACTTTCTCTTAGCCTATATATGAAATATATAGAGAGAGAAAGTATTGCGATCATGTCAAAAATTCGATGTCGAGATTTTGATGGATATACATGTTTTGAGGTCCCCTGAGTCCAAAAAAGTGGGTCCCGCAAATTGGTCTGTGTGTGTGTGTGTGTGTGTGTGTGTGTGTGTGTGTGTGTGTGTGTGTGTGTGTGTGTGTGTGTGTGTGTGTGTGTGTGTGTGTGTGTGTGTGTGTGTGTGTGTGTGTGTGTGTGTGTGTGTGTGTGTGTGTGTGTGTGTGTGTGTGTGTGTGTGTGTGTGTGTGTGTGTGTGTGTGTGTGTGTGTGTGTGTGTGTGTGTGTGTGTGTGTGTGTGTGTGTGTGTGTGTGTGTGTGTGTGTGTGTGTGTGTGTGTGTGTGTGTGTGTGTGTGTGTGTGTCTGTGTGTGTGGACAGATTTTTAGCATGAAGGAATTGAGCTACCGGATTGAAATTTTATATTTAACTTAGGTACCTTTGAAGAATCTCAAAATAAGCTTTTGAACAAAATCGGCCAAAAAGTACTAGTACTTTACTGATGTACTTTTTCAGTTTTTTTCGATTTTCTCAAAATTCCCTCCAAGGATTTTTTTTAAAATTCATAAATCAATTATTTTTTAGATGCTCTTTAAAATGTATATTCTCATTTTGCCGTTGAAATCTTCTGAAGACCACTTTACTCTTGTTCTTCATAGGAAAGATAGAAATGGTTGCCATGGTAACGGAATTTAAATCTTTTTCTTTTTATTAGATTAAAAATCAATTATTATTTTTTTTTTTTTTTTTTTTTTAAAACATTCACACTTTTTTTCTCATTCACACTCACACTCACACACACATTCACACAGTCTTTTCGGCAACTCAGGCCATTTAAGACTTTAGACGATAACCGTTGTTGATAAATATACATATAGGGGTCCAGGCATTCTTATTTAAGTCATTTGGTATCCAATTGGCTTAAATAAAATCATCGGACTGCCTGGGGTCAGAACCCGCGACGTTTGGTATACCAGGTTAGCACGCTAACCTCTACGCCATGCCCCGAGGGCCAATTATTATTTAAATTCCCATTTATTTTAAATTTATTTGTGTCTTTAATTGTTTCAAAGAAAACATATATGTCTCTCTCTCACTTGCAAACATTATCGCCTGTCTCTCCGCCTTCTTCTCATAGGCCTAATGTTAATTTCCTATAGGGATTTGTATGTTAATTTCGATTCAAAAGGGGGTCCCCTTTGGAACTTTTTAGGCATTTAAAATTTTTTTTCCAATTCTTATGAAATTTTGTATTTATTTACGATTCTATATTGTGTATAAAATGTCCAAATATGAGATTAAAATTTTTAAAAATAACCATAGTTTATTTGAAGCAGTCAACATTTAAAATGCAAGTTTGAAACTAAGGTGCTATCGGAAACTAAATATATCTCGACACAAAAAATCTGGTGTGACCAGCACGGTGCACAACTTTCTCTTACCGAAGGGTAAGAGAAAGTTGTGTGCTGTGCGCCAGTCACACCAGATTTTTTTAAATTGTTTTGACTGCTTGAAATAAAATTACTGAATTATTTTAATGACTTAATTAATAGCTGCTGCGCCCTGGTAGCAAAGCGTTCAAGTGAATAAGAGTTGATTGGTGCTGCGATCTGGCGGCCAATCATTCAACTATAAGCTAACAAAATGAATATTGAAAACGGAATTTCTAGCACAATAAAAAAGAAAGAAAAATGGGAATTTCTTTATTAAACGTTGTTTCTATTATTAAAATTAAATCAACAATTGAGAATAAAAAAAAAGAAAAAATATTAGGCTAATTGAAAAAAAAATCTCTTTATTAAGAAGAAGAGGAAGATTTATTACAGTAATTGGACCAAGGGGGAAGCAGGGGCGAATTAAAGGGGGCGAGGGGGCGATCGCCCCCCCCCCGAGAAGAAATTCAAAATATTATAAAAACTAGTAATCTAAAGAAATTATGATTTCCGGGCTTTAATTTCAATTGAATTTGTTACCAATCAATTTAAATAAATAGGAAATGGGTCTAAATGGCCATAGATGCCGACAAAGTTCTTAAATAAAAAAAAAAATAAAAAAAAAAAACCGCCCCCCCCCCGACAAAATTGCATTAATCCGCCACTGAGGGGGAGTATAGATAATATAGAAAAGAACGACCTTTGGTTGCCGCCTCCGAGCCAGGTGATTTTTGAAGCGCGCGCTAGCTCCCCCCCCCACATGAGATATAAAAAAACAGTTAAGATTTAAAAAAAAAGTGCAGAAAAATCCAAAATTTTTATTCCACAAATCCTTTCTCACGTTATAATGACAGATAAATAAAATTATAAGTAAGCATTAAAAATAAAAGGAAATTGATAATATAATTTAAAAAAAAAGTGCAGGAGGTGGATTTGAACTCGCGAAGTTTGTTTACGTGAGTTTGGGAAAAAAATATTGATTGCACGATGACGAATTAACCGCTTGAGCCACACTCTAGTTAATTACTTAGAGGAAATATAAGCCATATAAGAAACATGAAATAAAAGAAGTATTAAAAAAATTTTAATATTCCACATATGATATATCATTTTTAATTACTTTTTATGCTGATTAATAATTTATAATCAAAATATTCATAGCACGCATAGTTTTCATATAATTCAATGGACAAACGTCAGATTGTTTATACCTTGATGTAATTAAACAAAAAACTCTATCTAACAAATGACACATGTCATTAATTCTTGAATTCCCCCTGATTCCAGAGAACTAAAGCCCTTTTAATTATATGATCTAATTTGGGAGTTATTGGCGATCAAAGTTAAGCTTATTTTCGGCCTTAATGACATCAATAATTTCTATATTTTCGAAAAAGCATATTTAGCATTGTCTGATTAAAACCAAATTTTTACCAGAGATTTATAATTATAAAATGAGTTTTTTTCTAAAGTTTCATCGAGATTGGTAAAGAAATAAATAAGATATTGACTAATTTGTAAATTGAGTTTTAGAATTCGCGATCCCGGATATGTAAAGAGAGCGCTCTGTGAACCGGCTCTAGGCTTCCAACTGAGATCCCGAATTCTAAAACTAAATTTACAAAATAGTTAATATTTTATTTATTTCTTTACCAATCTCGATGAAACTTTAGAAAAAAACTCATTTTTTAATTATAAATCTCTGGTAAAAATTTGGTTTTAATCAGACAACGCTAAATAAGCTTTTTCGATAATATAGAAAATTGAATGTTGATGTCATTAAGGGCGAAAATAGTCTTATATTTTGGACCTTAATGACATCAACTTTGATCGCCAATAACTCCCAAATTAGGTCATATAATTAAAAGATGTTTAGTTCTCTGGAATCAGGGGGAATTCAAGAATTAATTTCATGTATCATATGTTAGATAGAGTTTTTTGTTTAATTACATTAAGGCATAAACAATCTGACGTTTGCCCATTGAATTATTTGAAAACTATGCATCCTATTGAAATTTCGATTATAAATTATTAATCCACATAAAAAGTAATGAAAAATGATATATCATATGTGGAATATTAACATTTTTTAATACTTCTTTTATTTCAGTTAATTCGTCATCAAGCGATCGATATTTTTTTCCAATCTCACGTAAACAAACTTCGCGAGTTCAAATCCACCTCCTGCACTTTTTTTTTTTAATCATATTATCAATTTCCTTTTATTTTTAATGCTAACATATAATTTCATTTATCTGTCATTATAACGAGAGAAAGGATTTGTGGAATATAAATTTTTCGAACCCTATATTTAGGGAATTTTAACAAATTTTTTAAATAACTTTTTTTTATTTATGTTGGCATGAAGGCCACAATTTTAACCAATTGAGGTGGCTGGAGTTGGAGAACGAATCTGGAGGAGCAAATGAGCAGGGTATTATCACAGATTAATGATATACATAGGCGCAGGAACT
>JAKCPI010012549.1:0-113892 GCA_023213315.1 Euborellia annulipes
TTTTTTTTTTTTGTTATAAAAATTTGGTTTATTTTTTACGTAACTTTTTTATGAAATTTTTTCAGCTTTCTCGTGAAACTTTAGAAGTTGAAAAATGATATTTTATTCGAAAATTTTAAGTCATCATACTAAAAATTGATTTTTTTCAGTCTCGTACTTTACCGACAAAAAATCAATTTTTAGTAAGATGACTTAAAATTTTCGAATAAAATATCATTTTTCAACTTCTAAAGTTTCACGAGAAGCTGAAAAATTTCATAAAAAGAAGCAATCGTCGGCACATCTTGAAATTAGGGGGATAATTGTAGAATTAGTTAAAGTTTTTTTTGGATTAAAAAAAAAAAAAAATGGTCGGATTAAAATTAGGGTTTTTTCAAAAAAACTGAAATATTTCATATATCCAGGCTTCTAAAATAATCCTCCCCTTGGCTAAGCCCCTGATAACAACAGTTATCGTATAAAAGTCTTATATGGTCTGAGTTGCCGAAAAGGCTGTGTGGTTTACAAAAAAAAAAAAAATCTCAAATCAAAAATAATAAAATTCCATTCCCTGCCCCTAAAATTGTTTTTTTTTTTTATTTTCACTCTATTCTAATAAAATTTAAAATGGCGCTTTACCAAATAAATGAAAAATAATATTCCACACTTCAGAAAAAATTTCATACTCCTTGCCCTCTCCCTGAAAAATTATTTAAACCCCATGTAACCTTAGTCAGCTGGGTGGAGGTACGGTTCTAATAAGGGAATCCCAGATTTTTGTCTCCGAGAAACAATTGGCTAGATAGTACCAAGATTAATAATAATATGAAAGCACAATTTAAAAAAGTTTTTTTTTCTTTTTACCTTGACTTATATGTATGTAAGGCGCGAAGGAAATTTATAAATAATTCAAATATTTATTAATTCAAATAGCCGAAAAATGTAAGGGTGTGCCGCCGGGGGTTGAAACACGAATCGTCATCCACGTACTCACATAATGTGAGCCCCAAGTTAACGAGATCGGTTTTTTAATTAAAAAAAATAATCAGTTAAAATGCGTTCTATATATTAATTATACGGGAAATAGAAAGTAATGAAATTTTCTCACTTACCCATGATGAGAATTCCTGCGATTCTTTTTATGCATCTTCATTTTCCAAACGATAAATTACAAACAGTATCTCTGTGAGAACTTCAGCCGGCGAAAAGACACCGTCACCGTTGATCGACATCTAAAAATAAAAATAAATATTATTTAATAACAGAGCAGTTCCACACAAAATAAATAAAAAGTAAAAATAAACTTTGAATTGTAAGAAAAAATGAAATTTTATTTTAATGTTTTTTGTTTTAAGCCTAAATCCCTTTCTAATGAGCCGACGAAATGTTTAAAATACAATCGGAATATTAAATTATAATTTCAAATGAAAATGAAAGCCAGAAGTTTAGGATGAAACCTTATTCCCGAATAGAAGAGCTTTTCCCTTCTTTTTCTATGTATACGAAATTATTGATATAATTTATTTTTCTTTGATGATGCTTTGTAAAAAGAGATCCAAACTAATAAAAGAGAGAAATTTGCCATACACCCATTCTCCATTGGTGGCGGAAATTTTTAAAGAACCAGATTTACGCTATATATAGTCTTGAATAATATATATATATATTGTGCCCAGTTTTGCTGCAGTTTCCATGGTTTTCTTCAACATTTCGACTGGAATGGCAGCTATTTCTTGACGGATGTTGGTTTTCAGCTCTTCTAGGGTCTTTGGCTTGTTGACGTAAACCTTTGATTTCAAATAGCCTCTCAAAAAGAAGTCTGGAGGACGTTAAATATGGTGATCGGCCAATCGAAATCCACCATTTTTTGACATCAAACGGCCAGGGAACAATTGCTTCAAAAAATCGATTGTAACACGTTTCGACGAATAATAATAACCCTAGAAGAGCTGAAAACCAACATCCGCCAAGAAATAGCCGCCATTCAGGTCGAAATGTTGAAGAAAACGATGGAAAATGCAGCAAAACGGGCACAATACGTCGTACAGGCCAAGGGCGACCATTTAGGAGATATCATATTCAAGAAATGATGTAAACAAATCTACTTGAACCCAATTAAATTATTTTCATGACGAACAGGAAAAAAATAGTTTTTTCTTTGATTTATTTAAAAAATAAAATGGGCGCCTCGAATATGGGCAACCGTGTACATATATATATATATGGAATATAAAAAGCAAGTGATTTTCATGACAAACATATAGGAGATAATAAACTAAAAAATAAAGTCAATCGAATTTGTAGGAGGGGAATATTATCAAATTTTAAAAAATTATTAAATAAAAAAAAAGTAAATTTGATTATGAAAAAATAATTCGATAAGAATTGAACACATTTTACAAAAGAGATTAAAAGGAGGGGTATAGATAACCGTTTAGTTGATAAAAAAAGAATTTGGATCCTTACCTTTTTTCATCCCTTGGCTCTTTATAGAATTATGAAGAAATCCAATTGATTGAAGAATTCCAAGATATTTGAATCAACAGTGCTGGCAGGGACTGGATTCATGTTCCTTATTGATTCCCAGGATCATTTCCTGATGCAGAAGCAGAAGACATCTAAAAAATAAAAATAATCAAAGCCTTTTATATATATGTGCAAAAAAAAATTTCATCCTAAACGGTACAGTAATAAAGAAGTTATGTTCTAAAAGCCAAGTGGAACTAAATTATCTTAACGCACTGTATATTAATACTTAGTGAATGTCACTTGAATAAATTTTAAAATGTTTATATGAAAAAAAAAGTTTTTACCTATGATTTCAAAGGCAATCCCTTAATGAAGTTGACATTCTCTTTTTTCGTGATTCTCTTCCCTGGAAATAACATTTCAAATTAAAATCACATATAATAAAATAAAATTTCGATTCTCACCTTGGCTTAATTTCTTGGGTCTAGAGGCATCTAATCGACAATGAATTGAATGATTCATGATGATGATGATGATTCTCAGCGTTTGAATCGACATTTCCGTTCCTTTATTTCTTCCTATAAATTTGATGAATTTATTTGTCTTTTAACATCTTTCAATTTCTATCTTCTATACATGTGTCACATAATATATAATTCCTCGTTACTTTTCCTTGATTAATAGCTGTATTTCCTGATGTGTACTGTATCTAAAAAAATAAAAATTAAATGAGACATTCAATTTTATTAACGACATAAATAATAAGTAAAATTTTAATTCTCTTCTTTGCTAAAAGAATTAGATTTAAAATAGAGATGAGTGTTATCTATAAATTTAAAAAAATCATTATTGATTAATATTGAAGAGAATTCAAATAATTGCAAGAAGATTTTTATATATATATATATATATATTATGTGGAATATATATATAAAGCAAATTATTTTCATGACAAACATATAGGGAGATATAGAAATTAAAACTTTAAACTATCCAAACAAGGAGGAGGAATATTAAAATAATTTTTAATTTAAAAAAATAATTGAATAACAAAAGTAAATTTGATTACGAAAAAATAATTCGATATTAATTGAATATTTTTTACAAAAATAATCAAACTCTAGTGTAGATAAGCGTTTAGTTAATAATAAATTTTTGATCCTTACCTTTTTTTCATCCCTTGGCTCTTTTTAGAATTGTGGAGGTTTTTCAAGACACCCGGTTGAGTGAAGAATTCAAAGTGTGTGAGTCAACATTTGCTTCCACTGATCCATTTACTTCTATTTAAAAAGAGGAATTTATTTTCATTTTTCTTCTTTTAATTTCTATCGTTTAAACACGTATCACATATCGAATAAAGCAAAATATGATGCAATTCTTGACTTTTTAATTCCCAGGGTCATTTCTTGATGCAGAGGCCGAAGGTATCTAAAAAATAAAAATAATCAAATTAAACATTGATAATATTAGATTGAAAGAATAAAAAGGTGAATATTAAAATATAAATAATAATAATTCAAAATTTAAATGAAATAATTGAATAAAAAATAAATTTGATTATGAAAAATCATTAAAATGGAAAGATGATTAAATGAACAAAACGAATGATCGAAATTTATTATCTAATTCATTTGCACGTTTTTCAATATTTAAATAAAAGTAAAAACTCATGGCTCAGGGGCCCACATCTTGTGGGTACGCGGATGGCGACCACGAGCTGCCCTAGTTAGGCTGACAGTACTTTTGTTCTTTCCATGTCAGTCTCTTCCCTTCTATCTCTTTATTTTATATTTTATATATTTTTATATTATATTTAATTTTAATTAAAAATAAAATTTCGATTCTTACCTTGACTCAATTTCTGTAGAGGCTAATCGACAATGATTTGGATGATTCATGATGATGATGATGATGAATCTGAGCGTTAAAATCAACATCAACTTTCTTTCTTCCTAGAGATTTGATGAATTTATTTGTTTTTTAAGCCTTTCAATTTCTATCATCTATATATCACATGTATAAAAATAAGATGAGATTTCTTGTTCATTCTCCTTGATTAACAGCTGTATTTCCTGATGAAGGAGTGATATTTCGGAATATTACTATATCTAAAAAATAAAAAGAATTAGATTATAAATAAGAAATTATATATAATATTTAAGATATTATATATATCGCGTAGGTAAGCCGCGAAACGGAGATTTATATAATTAGATATTACTTCATGTACCCGAAAAAAGATATAAGGGTGTGCCGCCGGGAGTGCTTATTTATCGTGGCATGTATCTCACTGATGAAAAAAAACGAAAAGTTCCTTCGTTTCATTAGAAAAATTACCTATAAAATTATTTATTCTTTCCATTAAAAAAAAATAATAAATGGAAAAGTGTTTTTAACCCTCATTTTAGTCCAATCTCGACCAAGATTTCTTATAGCAAATTAAAGTTTGACTTCCATATGAGAAGGTGTAAGTCGTGGAGCTCTTTTGAGTTTTTGGCTTAGTAAGTGTTCACTGGCTCGAATCACTCAATAGACTGTGGATTTGGAGACATTTAAATTAAAATTCAGACTTAAAATCACTCGGGCTTCTTTTGTTGTTGCTTGCTGCTCAAATTACCCAACGTTCGTCTCGCTGTAATAACTTCTTGTATGGACCTCTTTTGATTGAACCGTTTGCATCGGGGTTTTGAAGAAATTAAACGCAAGAATTTTTACTTTGTCTTCAACAGTGAGAGATATATGCCACTAGACATTATAAGTAAGTATAATAAATATAATAATTAAATGATAAATTCTGAGACAATTACAAATTCAAAGACTATACCGTATATTCTTAGAATAAAGCGTGAAAAATAAAATTTCGATTTTTACCTTGACTTAATTTCTTGTGTCTAGAGGCACTAATCGACATTTCTGTCCTTTATTTCTTCGTATAAATTTGATGAATTTATTTGTCTATTTATTACCTTTCAATTTCTATTATCTATACACGTATCACATAAAAATAAGATGAAATTCCTTGTTCCTACTCCTTGATAACAGCTGTATTTATTATGAAGTAGAAGAAAAGATATTTCGGAATATTAGCATCTAAAAAATAAAAAGAATTAAATTACAAATTCAATTTTATTAACGACATATCTCATCTTTGCTAAAAGAATTAGATTTAAAATATGAGTTGAATGTTATTTATAAATTTAAAAGATTATAATAGTTTAATAATATAATATATATACTCTGTGAGTTTAATAATATTAAAGAAAATTAAAATAATTGCACTAGGAGTTAATATATATATATATATATATGGAATATAAAAAGCAAGTGATTTTCATGACAAACATATAGGAGATAATAAACTAAAAATAAAAGTCAATCGAACTTGTAGGAGGGAATATTATCAAATTTTAAAAAAATTATTAAATAAAAAATGTAAATTTGATTATGAAAAAATAATTAGATAAGAATTGAACACATTTTACAAAGGAGATTAAAAGGAGTAGTGTAGATAACCGTTTAGTTAATAATAAATTTTTGACCCTTACCTTTTTTCATCCCTTGGCTCTTTTTAGAAATATGGAGATTTTTAAAGAAACCAAATTGATTGAAGAATTCAAGATATTTGAGTCAAGATTTGCTGGCAGGCACTCATCCAATTACTTCTACTTAAAACGAGAATTTATTTTCAATTTTTTATCTTTTGATTTCTAACGTATATATTACACGTATTACATTTGGAATAAAGTAAAATATGATGCAATTCTTGATTTTTGACAATTAATGTTCCTTGATTTCCAGATGCAGAAGCAGAAGGTATCTAAAAAATAAAAATAATCAAATTAAACATTGACAATATTATTTTGAAAGAATAAATGTGATAAATATTAAAATACCAGTAATAATAATTAATTAATTAAAAAAAAAATAATTGAATAAAAAAGTAAATTTGATTATGAAAAATCATTAAAATGGAAAGATGATTAAATGAACAAAACGAATGATTGAAATTTATTATCTAATTTACTTGCACGTCTTTTAATATTTAAATAAAATTAAAAACACATTTAAAATTAAATAGATGAAATAATAAATCTGAGAAATCCAATAAAAAATCACAAAGGATTGACAGTTCAACTAAAGAGGAAAGTGGAAATTCATAGTTAATCAAAATAATAAGAAAAGATTAAAATTTATTATTTAATAAATCACTTAAACCGTCTTTAATGTGTTAATAAAATCAGAAGTAGTTTTAAAAAGGCGAAAATATGAAATAGAAGTGAAAATAAAATAGAATCATAACCTAGAAAGAGCAAATGACATTCAACGATAATCTTTATATTTTTAGTGGCAACTTGATATGAAATTTAATTTAGAAATTAAATTATTAGTAGAAAATTTCAAAATTAAACAAAGAATTGCAATATAAATAATAAATACCTTATTTTATTGAGATAATTGATAGCTCGGCTTGGCAAGTTATGAGATGCACACATGAGAAAAAGAGATGGGAAATCAGAGGCGAGTTCTAAATCTAAAAGTTGATTCAATTACTTGGTGAAATACACCTAAAAAATCAGAACACTTTCTATAAATAAATATAATATTAATTTATTTTGTTATTTAGATATAATTAATCTTTTTTAATTAATAATTTTTATTTATTAATCACATCGACTGTTTTGTAATTTTAAAAAAAGGACTGTTCTATAACTTGTTGATTTAATAGTTGGTTCAATTACCTGATGAAATTCATATAAAGATGTAAAAAAAAACTTTATGGTTAAATAAAATATTTTTTTAAATTTTTCTCCGGATTTGTGATATAGAATGAATTTATTATGAAATTAAAAAAAAAAGCCGGAGATTTTGGGAAAAAGTCAGAAAGCCGGATGCGTCAGAGGCGGGGGGGGGGCAGCGCCCCTACCTGGATACACTACTGGGAGTAATATGAAGCCGCCAAATACTAAAATGTAAAATTACAGCGCCTTTAGAACATATTGTAATTGTGAGTGATAAATAATTTTCATAATTTTTTTATAATTATTGGAATATATAAGCTAAATGAAATATAAATTGCAATCAATTTTTACTTTCTCTTACCACTTATATATATATATGTTAATGTTGGGCCTATAGAGAGAAAGTAGTGAATTCATGTCAAGATTTTGAGGGATATACAAGTTTTGAGGTCCCTTGAATCCAAAAAAGTGGTTACTTATCTTAGCATATATAGTCTATATATATATATTAGGGTGTCCCTTTTTATAATACGGTAGTAAAAATTTTTTTTTTTCAGATTTTGAGAAGTGCCGGGCGGAATATTGTTTGTAAGTTAAAAGGTTGTCTGCCAAAGTTGAGCTAATTGACAGTCGTACGATGCGTTCGTCTCCGATATTTTTCAGTGATCACTCTCTCAAGGGATCGATGCTCGATCTATAAAGTGACTGTTTAAATTTCACTGTATTTCTGTTACAACTATTGACTTTGTTCATTTTAAAAAGCTCGAACTGGCTGCTTTCCTCTCAAGATAAAAAAAACAAAAAGAAAAAGAAGATGCTACTCTTGGAGAAAGCTGGGCAGCTTCTTCCCGAAGATTGTCGCCGATGAAGCAAATATATGCAAAAAAAGGCTTTTGAGGAAATTTTAATCTTAAGCTTAATTTATTAAATTACAACACAGTATCTCAACTCTCTGTTCCCTCGAAATCAACCTCAACATCCTCCATTCATACAGGTGAACCGAAAGCATCCCCAACGTGGTCCTGTTCCAAATCAGCCACGCTCCTCAAGACGACCGAACACTATAATCCAGATGCACAGTTTCTTTTTTTAATTTTAGTGGAAGATACTGGCATTATCTGAGACTCGGGTATTTTAATATTTGCAGGAAAAAAATAGGAAGGAAGAACTCGAAGAAAAAGAACAGGAACGTTTACCTTCCAACAAAAACAAATGAGCTAGAAATAGAAGTCCAATCTTGATGAAATTTGGTACATACACAGACTGGCGAAGCCCCCTGGCTCTGCAAGAAGCCCGTTGAAGGCGAGCGCCGCGGCTAGTTTAGTTAGTCTTGCTTACTGTATTCTAACAACAACAAAAATTAATTTTTTTTAAGGATTTAGGAATTAGGTTAAAAAATTTATTGTAATTTATTTACATATAATATCAAACATAATTTACTTTTAATAAATAAATTTCTTAATTCAATTTTATTAAAGGTCAACAAATATCAAATAAATATAATTACATTATTCAACAAGTTCCAACACTATTTTATCATACAATGTTTTTTATTTTTTCGGAAAAAATTATGATCGATATATATATATTAATAATATATTTTAGAAATAATCAATCTTTTTAAAGAAATGTGATATGTAAAATTGCTATCATATATCTAATAGTTTTGAGGTTTGGATGAAATTCTGATGAAAATTTTCTTAAATATTATTGATTTGTAATTATTATTACTGCATTATTTATTATTAAGATACAAAAACCGTCTTTTTTTTGATAAAGCTCTATAAATCGATTAAAGAGGCGTTAAGCAGAGATTCTTCTAATTTTTGCAATCTCTATTATCTAAAAAAAAAATTTCAATCTAATTTTTCTTTTCATTCATAATATGTACAATAGATCGCTTATTTAAAAATATGTCAAGATTCACACAAATATGAAATGATTTGTGTTTTTTTTAAATGTATATGCGAATATAAAAATATATATCCGCATATATTTATTTATTTATATATATATATATATATTATATATATGGCAAGAGGAATCAATATATGTATATTTTGTTAATAATTGATCATTAATAAAATATTTTTAAGGCTTTTTTTATTCTATTTTTTTTTTCTTTTATTAATTTCTTATAAAGCAGTTTTATAAATATTTATGAAATTTAAATTTCATAAATATTTCACACGATTTTTTATTTTTTTTTTATTTTTAAAAATTCTATAGCATCGTTTATTCATTTTTTTTTTGCTTGAAGCCGTCCAGTAAATTTTGTATTATTACAAATTACAAATAGACGAATTTATTATTATTTATGTTTATTATTATACAATTTTCGAACGGCTATTCATTTTTATTAATATTGTCTTCTAATTTGCTTTTTTTTATTAAATCTTTTCAGCCTGACTAAATTACATTTATTACTATTTTTTTTTTTTTTTTTTTTAATTTAATTTTTTTTTTAAGAGGTGATTTGAGGATTTAAACAAAATTTGATATTTTTTCCTCTTTTTTTTTTTTTTGAATCCGTTTATTTTCAAAATTAATAGAAGTCCATTTTTTTTCAGCTCAAATTTATTCACAAATTCTAAGTTCAATATTAATTTATAAAAAATCAATATATTTTTTTTTTTAATTTAAGCATAGCATCAGCTTTCTCTATGCGTCTTCTAAATTCTATTTTTTTTTTTGTTTTTTTTTTTCAAAAAAATGGACTTAAAAATTCTCAAAAATAAACAGTCCATTATTTAAGGCTTTCGAACAATAGTCCTAAACACAAATTAAGTCAACTCTTTTCAAATTCTTTACAAATATACTGTTTAGGACAAGTGTGCTTACTACCTTTAGGAAAAAATAAATACTTTACAGAAATTGGTTAATTAAAAAAAAAAGCAAATTTCACAGAGATTTTATATACATGTATTATTCATTCATTAAAATAAACCAAAATGTAAATCTCTTCATTCGATTAAAAAAAAATTTTTTTGGAAATTATATCGCTTTAATCATTTTTGAATTTGTTATGAAATGTCCGCCCTGAAATCCATTCCTTCATTCTTTGCCCCTCAAATCGACCCCAAATTTGCAATATATTATTTAGCTCTTAAATATTTTTTTTTTAATTGAAAGAGTCAAATTTTAATAATAGAAATTCCATAATGGATATCTTTAATTAATTATTTCAAAGAGAATTAATAGATAAAGATTGAAAAACGAAGCCATCTTTATTAGAAATTATTAACTATTAGAAAATATGGAATAAATTTTAATTAAATAATTTTTTTTTTTTTTTTCACGCATTAGAAAATTTAACTATGCATAGATAGAAACTCCCCTCTAGGGATAAACTATTTTAAAATATGCCTCTAAAAAAGCTAATTTTTTTACTAAATAAAAAAAGTAGGAACTAATAAAAATTTTAGAGTTAATTATTTAATTGCAATTCTTCAATCCTCAATTTAATTATAATAAATAGAGCTGCCAATTGCAGTTCAAATATTTTGAGAACATTCCGAAAATATCAATTATATATAGTGTGGATTGTTCATAGAAATATTAATATTTCAAAAAAAAAAAAAAAAAAAAATGTTTAAATCTATAATCGAGACAAATTTTAGATTACGTCTAGATTTTTTCGCTGGATCATATACATATAGAAGGAAACGGAGAATAAAAGCAGCATACAATGGAAGCCTCTCACATCAATTTAATTTGTAGATATTTCGACTAGCATCACGCCTGGTCATTATCGGTACAAGAAAAATGATTTTTTGGAGGACCCGTGTCTATCAATATGTTACAACAAATCTCCTAATAATCAATTCTTCCGCTCAACACCGTCTAACCCTCTAACTAACACTCAAATGAGTTTTAAAACAAGGGGGGGGGGGGGGGGGGGGGGAAGAGATTAATTTTGATTAAAATAATTATTATATTCTTATAAGAGTGAAAAAAAATAGAGAAAAAAAATACGGCGGACTCACCTAATACTTCAAACTAAGTCTGGCCGGAAAAAACATCCACCGATAGTGATATGAATAAGCAAAGCCAAGATCTGCTGAACCTCGAATAGGTGGCCTCCGAGAAACAAGAATGTTGAAAGTCCACTGCTAAGCTATCGTTACAAATTTTTTTTCATTCATACATGTTAAACCAACTTGTGAATGACCATTTGAGAGTCTGCCAACAATACTGAAGAAATTCGTCGTGAAGACTTCAATGAACAAGCAAGAAATTCTACGGAGTGATAACTGAACCAAACTCTGAGAAAGCTTCCGATTTTTTTAAAATCATTTTTACTTTTTCTCCAAATATATGTTAATATATAGAGAGAAAGTATTGGATTAATGTCAAAAATTCAATGTCGAGATTTTGATGGATCTTCACGTTTTGAGGTTCCCTGAGTCAAAAAAGTGTTTTTCGCAACATGGTCTGTCTGTGTGTGTGAACAAAATATCTCAAGAACGAAAAGTTCTAGGAGGTTGAAATTTTATATTCAAGTTCGGTATCTCCGTGGCACGTGACACGAAGCTTTTGAACAAAATAGGCTAAAAAGTACTAGTACTTTACTGATGTAATTTTTCAGTTTTTTTTTTTTTTTTTTTTCGATTTTCTCAAAATTCGCTACAACGATTTTGATTAAAATTCAAAAAGCAATTATTTTTTTAAATGTATATTCTCATTTGGCCATTGAATTCTTATGAAGACCACTTTACTCTTGTACTCCATAGGAAAGATAGGAGAAATGGTTGCCATGGTAACAAAATAAATATTTTCCCATGTTTGTAAGTTTTACATCTTGAATTCTATCTAATGTAGAAATATATGTCGAAAACTAAATATATGCCGACACAAAAAATCTGGTGCGACCAGTCACACCAGATTTTTTATTATAGCTATACGTAGAATTTTAGTTGTTTTTTGAAGCCCATGTTTAGATGCAGCAGCATCATTAATAATGGAATTAAACACAAATAGGATAGTTGATAAGCATTTGAATATTTTTTCATATGTATCAATCATTTATTTTATACGAATATCCCACTCATGATGAAATAAGATCTGATCTTATTATTTTATTGTATTAATACGTTTGTAAGTTATTGTGCGTTTTTATTTGGTAATTAGGAATGAGATATGATTGATAACTCTATGAAAAAGATCTTCGAAATTTGGGTGAAGCAGGGATAATATTAATAATCAATTTCGATTGGGAGGTTTACTTCTTAATGGATAGCAGGTTCTTCGTACAACTTTTCAATAAAAAATATAAATATTTTTTATTTTCAGGATTTTATTAATTTGATGACTGTGTGTGCACATCTTCAGCCAGTTTAGGTTACTTAAATGACCGTCATCAGATCTGCAAACAATGATGATGGTCATTTGAGTGATTAATAATACTGAAGGGGGATCCCAATTCCTTCCTCAGGAGGAGAAATCTCAAATAGAGTTGGATAATTTTTTGCCATCAAGTGGATTTGAACAGGAGTTGTCTTCATCTCAGGATTATAAGCTTAACTGCTTTATCGCCTCCTCAAAATAAGATATTAATATTCAATAAATATCTTGACTAGTCATAGATATATTTAACAAATGTGCCCTGAAAAGGCTGGAGATCCTGGGTTCGATTAGCGGATTTGTTAAACAAATAATTATCTACACCCTTTCACACTTCTTTCTTCCATTAAAAAATCAAAAAGTCTGAAGTTGGACGAATGAATAAATTGCCCGAAACGACTTGGATTTTAAGGAAATAGAGATTTTTAATCAGGATTCGCAGGAACTTTGCAGCCAGGAGATTAAGTAAAAAATATTTTATTTTATTTTTATTCGCCAACGTTTCGGGTTATCATTTATACAGAGATCCGTATAATTGACAACATTTGCCCTGATGAAAGTCGTGATTGGCGAATAAAAATTAAATAAAAGATTTTTTTATTCAATCTCCTGGCTGCAAAGTTCCTGCGAATCCTGATTAAACCTCCACACCCATAAAACATGAAGAGATTTTCATTTAGCTTCCAAATGCCCTATCATTCCTTCTTTCTTTTTTTTTTATCCATTTATTTTGGGAGATTCTTTTAAAATAAAAATAATTTATTATATGCACTAGTAAAATATTTGATGAATCCTGTGGCACCGTGGTTGTGAATCTCTCATTTTGCCGATCCAAAACTTCACCAATTGTTTAAAATCTTTTGAGAAGTCCTGCCTTTGAAAAATCAAACTGAAATTTTACTTCCAAATAAGTATGGCTTGACGCCCTCGGGCTTGGTGTAGTTGGTAGCGCGCCTGCATTGTATACCAAGGGTCGTGGGTTCGGATCCCAGGCAGTCCGATGATTTTATTTAAGCCATTTGGATTCAATAGATAATTACTAAAATACTGAGTATCGTATAAAGTTTTATATGGTCTAAGTTGCCGAAAAGACTGTGTAAATATGTGGGCGAGTGTGAGTGTGAATGGAAAAAAGTGTGAGTGTTTAAAAAAAAGTATGGTTTGCACCTTTGACAAAGGTCATACTAACAATTGTAAGTTAGTTTCAGGAAAGTAAATCACCTAAATGACCAATTATATATTTTCGAATCCTCACTCCTAAAAAAAATCATTCCTGGACAATTATTAAATATCAACAAAATTTATAACATTTGTCTTCTGTTACGTAACAATGAATGGCTGGCCTACATTTTAAACATCTACCTTTATCGAACAACGATGAGCTTACGACTTGCAAATAGATTTAAACATTTTTAATTTTTTTTTTTTTTTTTTTTCCTAGAACAATCCTTGAAATTTTACGCATTAATAAATAAAAATCAAGATTTTTGTTAATTTATCTTTCTTCTTTCTTCATTAAAAATTATTTATTTTTTAAACTATCCAAGTTTCTATATCGACTAGTGTCTTAAAAATTACTTATTATTTTTTTAAATTAAGCAATAAAATTTATTATTATTAATATATCTAATATCTCACAGCGTCTTACACTAATGAGCAGTTTTGAGAGAAAAGATTTGAAATTATTATATATATTTATATACAAACAAACGAGAAAATTATTTTTCTTTTCACTTGAGATAATCAAAAAAAGTCAATAGATGAAATAAAGGTTTTAAGTTAGCTTCGTGTCTAGAGGATGTTCCTGGGTGCCTCGCGACACATCCTTTATAAAGAGAGCGTAGAACGTTAGAGAGAATTTGTCTAAATATTTATTTGCCAAGTGCTTTTCGGTGCAATTTTTTGACCGTGCTTTTTAAAATAAAAAAAAAAATCATTTGCTCGTATTTATCTCCCGATAGTTTTAATTAGAATAGAGTGCATTTAAAAAAATTTGTGATTACTATTATAATAAGGCTAGTGTGCAAGAAAAGGGAGTTTAGGTTCTTATTTAATTTAAAAACTCATTCAGAAAATGTGAGCCATAATAGGGTTTTGAAATCATTCGTTGATCAAATGCTGCATGCGTTTTTTTAAAGAGTTGCCCCTTGTGGTTTGATATCCAGTAATGCAGTTTATGCAGCGCGGTTGCCTAACTCTCAGGCGTTCTTGATATTTAGAAGCGTAGCAAGGATTCATATTTGGAATCAGGGTTGCCAGACTTGGAATTGTTTTACATTACATTTTCCAAAATGTAACAAAGTAAATCCTCCTATTTTCATGTATTAGAATGTAATCCATTCTGTTTTACGTTTAGAAATGCAGTAATATAATTACTAAACAGTAAAATTTCTAGTCACAGTGAAATTAAGTAATTTATAAAAGCGTTTTAAGAGCTGGAGTAAATAAAAATTTATGAAAATTTTTAATGTGAAAATTTTCAAGAAAGTTTGAATAATTAAAATTAAATATACACATTAAACACTAGGTTATTTGTTTCAAAGGTTTTATTAATTAAAAATTAACACTTCATACGTATTACGACAATTACCTATTATCATCAGAAGTGATTACATTCTAATACATGAAAGTAAGTCCTAGTTACTTTTTGTATTAGAATGTAATCACTTGATGATGATAATAGGTTTGTCGAATTACGTATCAAGTTAGAAGAATGACAGGAGGTAGCAGCCAGGAAGGAGCGTCTCCAAAGCAATGAAACTCCCAGATTTCGCGACGTTTCGATCTAAATTTATTTTGACCATTATCAGGCAATCAGGATTGCTTTTTGATGGTCAAATAAATTTCGACCGAAACGTCGCGAATATCTGGGAGTTTCATTTTTCTGGGAGGACCGTCCTGGCTGCTACCTCCTGCCATTCTTCTAAGATATGTATCAAGTGTTAATTTTTAATTAATAAAACCTTTGAAACAAATAACCTAGTGTTTAATATGTATATTTAATTTTAATTTACAAAATGTTTCAACGTGAAACCAACAGTCGAAAGTTTAAATCTTATTAAAGTTTGAATAAATTTTATTTTGTATATAATTAGAATATGTAACAACAATAAACACACACTCGAGCTAAACACAGCCGTGTATTACGGATCTGAAGTCTCAACATAACTCGACTTGCCGTAAATAATTCAACAATGCCGAAATCTCCTCTTAGGATAGGAAAGTGGTAGAAGATCTCACCACACAGAGACAAAGCGCCGAATTTAAGGTGGCTTAAGTGCCTTAAAAAGGGGGATGACCCCGACTGGGTAATCCAGGAACTGAGAGGAGTGGGCCGGGTGACTGAGAAGGAGCAATCAAAATCCAAAAAACACACATTTCAGTAAGTTGTGAGTTTCTACTTATTACGCGCACTTTCAGTCATGTTTGCAAACGAAAAATTTCTCGGCAAGTCAAACTTGATTTTTTCGGAGGAACATTTTGATGTAGGCCTATTTACGGGACGTGGAATAAATCTTTCTTGTGCGGAATTGCATGACGTCTGGCATCCCTGTTTGGAATGGAGTGGTTCAACTGTCTTTAATGAGGGCTGATGTTTCGGTGACTAGTCCTCTCAATGTACGAGTAATTAAACAATACCTCTTTGATTCGATAGTGACAGGCGGACCTTATCCCTCTCGCAACATAACAATGAGCCATTATTTAATTTAATTCAACATCTCTTATGTTATTATATAAGAGGCTTCTAGCCACCGAAAGATTCAAATATTAACGAGCTCAAGGGTCAATTAACCTCTTCTTGCACACAAGCCTTTTTTACTTTATAAAAAAAAATTTGCAAAATTTGCTCATTTCATTTTCCTGACTCGAACCTATACCAAAACCTCTCAACTATTTTTTTATTTTATTTTATTTTTTTTTTTTTTAGATAAATAAAAATAAATTGCCTATAAAATTTCCAAGAGACACTTTTTGATATCCCAAAGCTTGGAAGACAAAATTACCACGGTCAATGAATCTTAAGCCTAATATTTATAAGTTAAAGCGCATTATTGTTCATTTTTTTTTATATATGAGTGAATTTTGTATTATTTAATGGAATATATCAATATTTAGCAAATATTTTTAAGGACATATATATGAATAATTTTTGGAAATAAAATTTTCTCCAGTTAATAAATATATTTTAATAGTAATATTATGATTATTCTTAATAACTTGTACAGTCATACGTTCATTTTGCTGTACTTCTAAAACGGCCGGACTAAGAAAATTTCGCGCTCGGGACATTCTCCGTGCGAGCCCACAAAAATTTTTTGAAATTTTCATTTTTTTAATTAACCTTTTCTATTTTAAAAGCAGTTGAATATATGAGCGGATCTAAGTTTGGCGCCCCCTGAGATTGCCCGGTGAGCGGATCCCTTAATCCGGTCCTAGCACCTTATAACCGATTGAGTCGTATAATCAAATCATTTAAATTAAAAATTTGAAAATTCTCTTAATATAATTTTTTTTTTTTTGCCATATTATTTATACATTTATAAAACATTTTAAATATGTACATATATATACATATTTAATTATCGGAGTTGATAATAAGAATTTGTGCTGCATTTTATTTTATTTTTTTTTTAATTGAATAACGTCTATTCAATTAGCGAATAATTATTTTGAAATTTAAGCTCGGTATGACGGAGAAAAAATTTTATGAAACATTTCCAAATTGAATAATTATTATTATCAAAAAAAAAAAATTTTTTTTAATTTAAATTTAGTAATTAAAAAAAAACTTTTTTCCAAGTTTTTTTTCCCTCTTTTTTTGAGTATCCATTTATTTGAGGTTTCTTTTTAATTATTTATTTTAATTGAATTAGTGATTGCAATTCGTGTATTGCATTAAAAATGAGTTTAGATATGAATATATTGCTTAATTATTTCCAACTTTCTCCTCTCCTTTCAAAAAAGAATCAGTAATAATGCCCGTTTTCAAAAAAGTAATCCAAAATAGTAGTAGATGATAAAGAGTAGGGTATTTTCAGGCATTTAATTATTAATAATTATAGGAATTTTTTGTTTTTAGTAAAAATTTGTGATTCATATTCAATAATGAAATGGTTTTCAAATTTTTTTTCAAACTTCATTTTCCTATCTTTTCCTCTAATTTTTCAAAATGCGCTCATTTAGCATCTAAAATAACTTTAAAATTTTTTTTTTTACTTTATTTCTCTCCGTTCGATAAATACTAGTCCAAAAATGTCTTTTTTGATTCGAACCTGGCATCTCACTTCCAAATTAAAGTCTGAATCTACAGTTAAATTAAATCAAAACAAGCTTATTGAAATTTTTCTTTTCTTCCTATCATTTACATCCAAATTTCAATCAATTTCCTTTTTTTTCAAAAAGTGGGCATTTCATTGTGAAGTTGCAGTTTTATAATTAAAATGTGATGTGAAAAAAGTGAATTTCTATATTTGAATTGTTTTTAGAGAAGATTAAAAAAATAAATAAAAGATAAAAAAAATTTTTTTTTTTATTTATTCTTTTAATCTTTATTAATTGTAAAAGCTTGCTGGTGCTTTATTTTAATATTATTTATGCATTTGATATGCCATTATTATTATTGTTTAGCGAGATGATCGATTTAAGGAACAGAAGCAGATTTATTCTAGAGATATTAATAATAATAATAAACAGCATCCAGATTGGATCTGCAATGCATGAAACAAATCACACAAATCACACTGAAGAAAGGTCTTTTTTATGTTTTTAGATAACAATTGACTAGAATCATTATTTGGGAATTCATTCCATTCTCATCAATTTTTTTTTTTTAAGTATCAAAAAAAGACATTTATTTTTAAGGGCGGAATATTACAAATTGCATCACCAATCATCTTTTATCGAGGAAATCGCACCAAAATGCAGCATTAAAGTTTCTGGCCCCCGTGTGTTTGTATTTTTGTGTATCAGTGTGTAAATGTGTGTGTGTGTGTGTGTGCATCAAAAAGTGTTAATAATAAGACTTCCAAAACACTACGCAAAGGCCAGGTGTATGGGTTGGGGTGGGGGAAAGAGCAGCATTTCAGGCTCGTGTGTATAATAATATTAATTAGTTTAATTGGTGGAATAAGTGTTCAGTTGATTTTAAATTGAGATATGAAAGCGTAACGAAAATTAACCGATTATATATTATAACAAAAAATATATCAGAAGTTTGAAGTATATTTATTTATTATTCGTCTAAGCAGAAGTGAAACTCAAATACCGAGGGCAGGGGATGGAAGAGGGTAAAAAATTCTCACATTTGATTACCACTCAGGCCTAGATAAACCAACTAAATACCGTAATCTCAATACCAACTAAATTCGTTGAAATTTTTTGTAATTTTGATATCATCCCTGAATTCATCATAAATGAAAAACAAAAGAATTTTCCTATCTTTTTCTGGTTAGTTTATGATATTCTCCCTAGGGTCCGGATCCAAAATCGATTAATCGGACTAATCGATTATTTTTCTTAATCGATAATCGATATTTTCCATAATCGATAATCGATTTTTTCCATAATCGATAATCGATTTTTTCCATAATCGAACAGCCCTAATTCCCAACAGCTTACGAAGTCAAACAGCAAGAATAAAAAGTTATGCATCACCCGCACCAAATTAAAATATTTAAAATAATTTTATAAAAAACTTTTTTTCACTAAATAAAAAAAAACAGCTAAATTTTGCCGCCTGATCTGGCTGGATTGAAGAACAACGGTCTACGTAAACAAGTAGCGTTGAATCTCTAGATCAGTGTTTCCCAACCTTTTGAAGTCCACGGCACTCCAAAGGTGGGTTGGGAATAACATTACACACTAGGGGCACCCTTTCTTTTTTTTTTCCTTGCAAAAATTTTTTGCCGCACTGTGGAAAATTTTCACCTTCCGTCAAAATTATTCGACCTTTTTTTTTTAGCAAAGCTAGATTATTTTCCGCACTCCGGGAAATTTTTGCCGCTTGCGTTAAAATCATTTAATTTTTTGCAAAACTTTATTTTTTGCGCCTCTTTGTTTTGATTTATCTAAATATCTCGCGGCATCCCTTAGCCATTCTCGCGGCACCCTTGGGTGCCGGGGCACACCGGTTGGGAACCACTGCTCTAGATAGATGACCCAGAGAAATAAGACTGAGGTCCGCTGGAAATCATCGGAAATATATTTTTCATTGAAAATATTATATAATGGACTTTGTAGTCGAAAAATAATACTTCTTCATAATTTCGGAAAGTATATTTTCTTTGATCTTCAACACCTTTCATAAAAAATTTAGCCAGAAGTAGCTATATTTTAAATGCAAACTTTTCATTTTGAGCAGAACCAAACATGAAGCAATCTTCAAAAATAAACTGGTTGTTGCATGAATAGAAAGAATATGGAAATATAATTACGGCGAATTGTGAAAATTTCGTTACGCTTTCAATCACAAAAATCGTTTATCACTAAAGTTTATTTCTTTTTTTTTTAAATATCATTTTCTTATCTGAAGAGAAGAAGTGATTATTAAATTCGCCTGAGGTTGGTGGTGGCTTGTTTCAAGTGAATTTGTCGACTAGGAAGCAGATAGAGAGAGATAGTAAGATAGATAGTGAGTGAGAGAGAATTAGAGCTCAGACCGGGCTCAAATGAGGTACTCGCCGTGCTTATTTCTGCCCCGAGCGAAAACGTTGGCTACGGCGGCTTGGGCGGCAGAGACGGCGGCCCGGGCGGCGGCGGCGGCGGCAGCAGCGGTGGCAGCGGCGGCCGGCCGGGGGCGGCTTGCAGCCGCCAATAAAGGCGGCGACGGCGATTCCACCGTCGCCGCCCGCCCGGTTCAGACCGCAGTCGGCCCCTGGTCTGAGCTCTCGTGATGTCACTGAATAGAACAGAACGCCATCTTCTGTTCTTTCGTCTCCTCCTTTAACAACCCCATCGCAAGGAAAAATAATAAATTATATCATAATATTTCCAATAAGAGGACGACCCGACGCGGGAATAGGAATACGACAGTTAATATAAAACGCAGCATCACCAACGCGATTCCCCGATCTACATATATTTTATATTGCACTCAACTAAAGCTGAAGATATTTGGAGTGAATTTTATCGATTTTTTAAAAATATATGCTGGGGGTTAATTTTTTTCAGAAAATGAGTTTTTTTCACTTTCCAGAGGATGAGGCTTCTGTGCAAAAGACGGAAAGTCAATACCTCTTTTTAGATACAAAATATGTATAGAAAGAGATATATTTTTTTTAGAAGACAGTTTGCTATTTTACTATCAATAATTACCATAGGAGTTGATCCCCTCCTAATAAATAAAATTTCTTAATATACATGTATAATGAAAACTAAATAATGTAGAAAAGCACAAAGAAAGGAGCAGGAGCAACCACAAATTAAAGCCTCCGACTTTTAACAATTAACCCCAGACAGCTTGGGATATTGCATCAATTTTGCAGAAATATTGCGAATCTTGCATATATTGCCAATATTGCAGGAATATTTCAAATCTTGCAAAATATTGGCAACATTGCTGCAATATTCCAAGTTAAGCGGACATAGGAATATTGCAGCAACATTGCTGTTTGATCTGAAATGTTGCTACAATATTGTCATTGTTGAGCAAGATTGGCAATAGTGCTGCAAAAGTACTGCAATATTCCAAGCTGTCTGGGACGAGACGTTTCTCACTGATTAAGTCAATGAACTCACTCATAAATTTATAACAATTCCGGGACATATACAATTAGAAAGACTGATGGGAAAATATAGTTCTCCCGAAATGTCTAGTTAATTGTCAAAAATCGGAGGCTTTAAATTTTGGCTGCTCCTGCACCCTTCCTTATGTATAAATCAACAGCCACGTACTTTATTGGTCAATGTAGAAAATCATATAAGTTTTCAAGTGTTTCAGGAAAAATTTAAATATTTCTACATTAATTAGATTTCGATCTATTTCCATTTAATTAAATTAAGTCAAGGTAACACCTCCCACTCCCTCAACCGAAAATATCTCCCTACGTCTATGCAAATTAGTATACAACGGCAGAAAATGTTGAAAAGTCATTTTATATGAAGGTATAGCCTGATATCGAAGAAATTTTAAAGATAAAAAAAATTATTGAATTTTGTAAGTGAAATTACAATTTCTATATATCGTATGCAGAGTGACTGTCTGCCTGTCGCGCGCTGATTAACCAAATACAATTAAAATTTCGAAATGAAATTTTGCACCGTTATGAAGAATCGCGAAAAAAAGATACTCGAAGACAACACGAAATAGCGGGGCGCTGCTAAAATTTTTGGATTCCTCTAAGGCTTAGTGACAACTAATTTTGCAAACACACATAGGAACTCTTAGAAAATTTTTGTTTATATGTGCTGCTATTGTGTTTAGGCTATGTGTATTTATATAAACAAAATGAAAAAAATCTATTGAATTCTATATTTAAGCAATTTCTATTGATAAGTGATTTTTAATAAAAGCCATATTTAAATTTGTAATGAACCACAAATTTTATTTTTACTGACGTGATTACATACCTGTATAGATTCCTCCTTGGGGGAAAGATCGGGGCCAACTCCAGGTGCCCCCCTGCTCCGGGGGGGCACATTGATTGTCATCTAAGCGCTAGAGTTGACACCATAGGTGGCCGAGTCGGTTTGTTGTCCAAAATTCGCTCTAATTCATTCATTGTGTTTGTATTGAGTTTTGGGACCAGCTAAAAAAGATAATTACAAGATTAAAAAATATTGAAATTTAAAATATATAAATGATTAAGAAAATTTACCTGTAAGCTCTGGATGCCTTCATAGAGCTGCTCTACCGAAGTGGCTCCTAATAATAAGCATTGAACGCTCTCGTTTTTCAGGCACCATGCTATAGCCAACTGAGAAACAGTGCAGCCCATTTTCTCAGCTAATTGAGCGATATCCCGTAATTTATCCTGTTGACGTCGAGTTTCTTCAGGTTGGAGACGTTCCTTGAGCCATGTATAACCCTAGACCGAAATAATCATTTTTAATTTAGGTGCATTGTTAAATTCATACCTAGTACAGTCAATAAAAAAAATTCAAGATAAATGTTTGTTTGGTCTTAATAAATAAAAATGCATAAAATAATAAATTTAATTAAAGGTAAAAGATAAAATTAAAATTTTTGTATTTCTGACCTGTTTGTGTATAGTCTTAAATAAGGGAAGAATATATCATATAAAAAAAAATTAGTAATTTTGGATTGCTGATCTCGTGAGATACATTCGTAAAAAATTTATTTCAATTGGATTAGCTACCAACCCAATTGAAATAAATAGAGGCGGGGTCTAAATGGACTTCCATGCCGAAAAAGATCTTAAATGAAATTTTAAAAAAATGCACCCTACTGTCGGAAACTAAATATGTCGACACAAAAAATCTGGTGTGACAAGCACAGAATCAATTACCAAAGGTAAGATAAAGTTGTGTGCTGTGCTAACCAGTAATACCAGATTTTTTAAATTTATTTAAGATCTTTTTCGACATCTGAGGCCATTTTTTCTTTTTCTTTAAAAAACAATGGGGGGCCTTTTGTGAATATTTTCCTGGGTTGTAGGTTTTTCATCTCTCTGGTATCTTCAACTCAAGATATAACGAGGGAGCTTTTTAAATAATAACTTCTTAAAAAATAAATTATTATTAATATTGTATAACTACCTTTAAAACGAGAATTATTATTCTTATTTCTCTAATTAAAACAAATATTTCTCATTCGCTGAAATATATACACTTGAAATGTTTTATCGACATTTCTGAAGTGGTGCTTGTTTATAAGAGGTGAATGAAAGTGAAGTGCATAATCATGTCATATTATTGAGTGTTTTTGAGTAAATGTTTTGTATATGATTAGTCTGTAAAATATGTTCATTTGCATAGAAAAAGTACTAAAGAAAGATGAATTACAGAAACGTATTTTTTTCCATGTCCTAAAATCAATATTAGAATAAAAACAAAGTTAAAATTAGTTACTTATGTTCATAAATTAAATAAATAATTAAACAAAAAATATAAAATTTACCTTAGACATGATGAAAATTCAAAAAGAATATATAGTGTGTTAGCAATTTTAAATAAATTTTGAAAAAAAAATTTTGTTTTTGGCTTCTGCAATTTTAATAAATGAAGAGTCTATGTAATGTTGACTATCTCTACACATATTTTCTATTCCATGGCGTTTTAAGAATGGCAGCCAAATTTATTTTATTAATGCCGTACCAGGCTGACGATTCTGCGCCTTGTCTAGCCATCTTCAGAGCCAGTTGGCGCTAATAAATGAGAATACAATTTCAGTGACACATACGGAAGACTCAAAAGCCAACTAAGGAATGATGGAATGATGATTATCGCCAAATGACTTCGATGATGGCTTATTCAAGTGGCAGAAACGTCAGCCTGGTACGACAATAATAAAATAAATTTGGCTGCCGAAAGTCTTGATTTTTATTGATGATCTTTATTTGTATATACAACTTCACTTGTTGGAAGTCTTGAAGTTTTTTTTGACTCATCCTATCCAATATTTCAACTACAAAAACATTCCATATAATATTTAGTTAGCTAATTATAAATTTAACTCGTTTCCATACTTCGTATTCGTATGGTCTTGAAAAACAAGAGTCAGAAAAAAGTCATAAGCGTGGTTTTTCGTCGCTTTTATAGACAAAAGAGAAGGGAGGCTGAATATGCGGGAAGTCGCTTAGTGGGAATATCTCCATTTTTCGATTTTAGAGATTTAATATAATAAGTTTAATTTTTGATTGAAGATGATCTAAAACCTCCTTAATTATTGTATCCTATTAATTTAAATAGCGATATTCTTTTTGAATAAACTACTGTACTTTTTAACAAATCAACTCTAGTTAACTATATTTTACCGCCACTTGTTCTACCAACCCAAGCAAATATAAAAGCAAAGCGAATTATTCTACTAATCAAAAATAATAATAATGAAATTCTTTAATTTTTTAAAGTTTCTGTAATTACATCTTTAAACATGCGACCCAATTTGAAGAATTTGTGCTTTGAGTGTGCTATGTGTGTGTCTGCGTGCGTTTGCGTGTGCCTGAATTGTATGTAAAAAAATTCACAACATCAATGAATGGAGGATAGTTTTTTAATTAATTTTCCTTACCTCCTTATTCGCCGCCTGGGTCTCGTCCTCCGTCCAGCTGAACGATGAATATTTATTCTGAAACGGACATGATGAAAAATGGCGATCATGAGAGCACACAGGGTCATCAATCATATCAGAAAAGAGATAATATATTAATAAGTGAAGAGAGAAAAAAGACACAACCGTCTTCACTCCAAACACACACAGACACACCAGACAAGCCAATAGCCAGCAATTGTTGCAGCAGCATAGAAGAGTGAGAATGAGAAGAGCAGCAACAGAGAAGAAGAAGAATTATTTTGTCAAATTTATATTTAGTTGAAGAACCTCACCTTGAATGAACTTCTAGTAAAAAGAGGTACTCCACCATCTTCGAGTTTTCCGGATACCAATCCCATTGTTAAAGGCGCCCAAGCCATCAGTCCAACGCCTGGAAATAATTAAGATTAGTTAAATAAAAGGTTTATAATAAATACACAATTCCATTCTGCCACTTACCGATTTTATTATAAAGTTCAGGCATGTAGAGTTCAGTTTTCTCTCGACAGAACATGTGGTACTCAGCTTGTTCACAAATCGGGGTGACACAGTTGAATTGCCGGCAATTGGTGTAGGCCTCCATCACCTCAACGGGGGACCACCTGGCCGTCCCCCAGTACATTACCCATCCCTGGCTTATCACATGGTTCATGGCGCGGACAACCTCTGCAAAAAATTAACAAATTTTTCTGAATTAAAACTAACATATATCTAAATCTTTAAAGTAAATAAAGATTTAAGAATAGGGAAGTTGGTTGTGTTAAAAACTAGATTATTATGTGGACCGTTTATTTTGAAAGTGGTGTAAGTCCATTTTTTTTTAAAGAAATGAGATTTCACATAATTTATGATTAAAATAATGTAAATTTTCTATGTATAACTAGAAAGTGGTAAATTTCTTAAAAAATTCCCATGTTTTGTTCATTTGAAAATTGGTCGGTTCATAGATTTTTTAGTAAACAAATAAGTTAACCTTTCATTTTCTCGAAACAATAGAAAATGGACTTATACCACTTTCAAAATAAACGGTCCATATATATGAATTTTCTTGAGAAAGAAGTGAAGGCTTATTTCGGTTATTAATTTGTGTGTCAACTTAGGTTTTGTGTGCAAAAAGACAATTTGATTCTATCGAATATTCAATTTCATGACAATTTGTGAAGTGGCTGTTGTATTTTAACGATAAATGAGAGAGCAGGCAGCAAGGAAATTAGTCTCTACGAAATGAAACTCGAGAGAATTGAAGACAGTTTGGGCTTTAATTAGATAACGCCATCCTCAGGCAATTTTCGAAAGTATGAATTCAAATGCCAGTGCATTGAGTCAAATAATGTAGAGTTGTCAGGGGCGTATATAAGGGGGAGGCTGAGGGCCCCCCCCCCCCCCCCCCCCCCGAAATTTCCCAAACACATATAGGCCTACATATCATATATAGGGATATACAGACATTAGCGCAACAAATTTTTCCGCAGAGTGCAAAACTTTGATTCCGCAAAAGAAAAAATGTTCCGCAAAAAATTTCGTGTGGAAAAAAATTTAGTTTCTTAAAAAAAATTTTTTTGAGTTCAGCCCCCCCCCCCCCCCCCGAAAAAAATTTCTATATACGCCCCTGAGAGTTGTCAATTTGTAGGTATTAATATACATAAATAAACTTGTATAGTGAGCGCCACAATTAAGTCCCTACCTGATAGCTAGAGCCTTAATAATATGGTATAGTATATGGTTTATGGTGAAATAATTTTAAATTTGAAAAGGTAAAATAAAACCATCTGTACCTGATTTTACGTTTTACCTTTTAGGTCATTAAAATTATTTCACAATACACCATTAACTATACCATATATTTAAGGCTCTAGCTATCAGGTGGAGACTTCATTGTGGCGCTCCGGGCGGGGGGGGGGAACAAGGTAAATAAAGATAAATATCGGGTTTGTGAACGAGATAAAGATAAATTAACAAAACATTGAAAATAATTAAAAAATTGATTAAAATCTTTGGTGGGGTAATCTGGAACCTAAATAAATTAGTTAGGAAAGTGGAGTAAATTATATTGGAAAAGTGTGGAATATTGTTGTCTATATGAGAAAATCCTAGACAAAGTAAAATGTAGAAAAGTCATCTGTTCATTGGTCTCACTAGATCAGTGATCTGTCATTCTAGAACATAGAAATTCATATAATAAAAATGTCAAACGGGGAGAATAAACAGAATTAATTGATAAAATTGAATTAGGGAAACAAAATGAATAATATGTTGAGTGTGTTGAAAAAAAAATCTGATAATATCTAATATCTAATTCAAATAAAAGTCTTAAAATTAAGAATACGATTATCAACGTGGAGATGTTCTTTTCCTCAATATCTCGTATATATGATATTCAACTTTAAGGAGAATAGAAAAATTGAAAATCTCTTATATTGATTTCGTGTATATTAGTATCAAAAAATTATATTTATGACGATAATAAAAAATTATGGTGTTGTAGTCAAATTAATTTAATTTCTCATTGTCTATTTGTCTACATGGATATTGTCATTGTCTCATACATTGTCTACGTAGAAAAGTAAAGTAGACAATTCAACGTGATTGGAAAATATTGGAAAATCGAAAACAATAAAATTAATCATGATATTAAAAAATTTATTATAAAAATATGAAAAGGAAAAAAAAAGTTCAAAAGTTTGTCGGATAATCTGGACTTGATGGAGAATGAATAAACGAAATGAAAACATTTCAACTGGGGAGAAAGATTTAGTCGTTGAGAGATGGTGAAGAAGAAAGAAAAAATTTTTAACGAAGAGTGAAAATTTGGGGTTTGATTGTCTCGTACTGGTTTTACTAACAATTGTAAGATCGGAGAGAGAACAGAGATTAATCAGTAATATTAAATAAATTAGAAAAATTTCAGTCTCTGAGTATAGGGGAAATAAAAAAAAAAGTATTTGGATCTCGAATAGATAAATTATAAAATTAGAATAAAGATAAATATTGTATGAAGAGATAAAATAAATAATATGTATGGTATTTGTATTTAAATAATAATGATTAACCATCCCTGACTGTACCTATATACCAAGCAATGCCAAGAGCTTTCTTATATAATGCAATCAATTAAAGTGGCAAAATTGTTCTGTGTCCAATACTCTTGAGTTTCATTTCATTTCTTTTAGAAGCTTTTTCCGTGGCTGCCTGCTCCCTCACTTATCGTGGCTATTCAATTTCTTTTGTTAGATCTGAGGTTATCAAAAAATAACATAATAATAATAATAATAATAGTTATGACAATCGTAAAGTTAGTGGAAATAATTTATGAACTCACCCTCCATTGGGCACATGGGGTCAGCTTTATGGACAATAACGACGTCAATATAAGCTAGTTGGAGTCGGGCTAACGATGCTTTTACAGATTCAATCATATGTTTACGAGATAAACCACGTTCATCCGACCTGTATTTGATAAAAAAAAGAGTTAATTAAATACAGGAAAAAACAGAAGTTATTCTTCAGAATGTCTTATTATTAATGTTATAATTAAAAGAATTTGGTAGGCCTACTATGAATAAAAACCAAGGGAATTAAATAAATATGAAAAATGTAAGTTTAGGACTAGATAAAAAAGAGAGTTCGCAACTGTACCAGGCAAGAAATTTATTTCAATTGAATGAATTTGGGGACGGGGTCTAAATGGCCTCAGATGCCGAAAAAGACCTTAAACAAATTTAAAAAACACTTGCATAGAAAAAGACTTCTATGAAAAGACGGCAGATGAAAGTTCTGGTAACTTAGGCCAAGGGCGGATACAAGGGGGGGGGGTAAAGGGGGTAATTACCCCCCCCCCCCCGAGATTTGAAAAAAAAAATACTTTTTTGTTATCGAAAAAAAATTTATTTTTAATGTAAAATTTTAAAAATTAATACTTAAAAATTTGATTTGTATTTACATTCTGGCAAACAAGTACAGAATGCGCCTTTAAATTACCGAAATTAAGAAAAAATAGAGTGCTGTGCGACGAGTCACACCAGATTGCCCCCCCCCCCCCCTGGATCCGCCCTTGTTTTAGGCTAATATTTTCTTTCTAAAATATTATATTATAAAAAATCGATCCAGAATTGTTTTCTCATTTAAATAAATTTACTTTCTTATAATTAAAATCAGTGTTTGAATTGAAAGTGATTTAAAATAAAATCCCCTAGAGTATTTAAAAAAAAAAATGAAAATTTTTATAAAGCAAATATTTTACTTAAGAGATTAGTTCAGACATAAAAAAATCAAATATTTTTTTAGAAAAATTATTAATCCTAGTTTTAAAAGAATACTGGGGGGGGAGGGGGTGTAATTAAGAGAAAAAAAAAAATTACTTATTGCTCCAATAAATCTTGGTGGTGACTACATAGCTGCTCCTCTTCCAGCCCCTGCGCTGTAGAATTCTTCCTAATTCGATCTCAGCCCGAGGTCCACTGTAGGCTTCGCTTAAATCGAATAGGTTGATGCCACTATCGTAGGCTAGATGGATAACCTCCTCAGCTTGTTCCTCAGTTACACCGCTACCGAAGCTCACCCAAGTTCCTAAACAAAAGAAAATACAACATAATTAGTATCTGAAAGATCAAATACCTACTATCTCTTTTACTAATTAGCATGGATGGGGAACCTTGATGATTGGCAAGAGAAAAAAATTGTATTTTTGTAATTCTTTTCTCTTGCTAATTAACGAGCTTCCCCAACCACTAATTATTATTATTGGAATAAATTTTATTTTTTATAAATTAACTCAATTAAATTAAAATAGAGGGATGGAGAACCTCCATCCCTTCATTGGAGATATCAGCCATATTGGAATGCTCTAGGTTCAATAAAACTCCCAGAATGAGACATTTGGGCCTGAATTCAGTTATTGGAAATTATACATATAATGCAAAGCGCACATGTGATTGAACCCGGATTTGTCAATAATAAATGTATTTGCTTCATACAAAATTATATGGCTCCTGTGCCCAAGATTAGACATAAAATCGAAGCACAGGAGCCATATAATTTTGTATGATAAATTTTATTATTGACAAATCCTGGTTAAATCACATGTACACTTTGCATTATGGGTATAATTTCCAATAATTGAAGATGGCCAAATAAATTCAGGCCGAAACGTCTTATTCTGGGAGATTTATTGAACCTCGAGCATTCCAATATGGCTGACAACCCTCTGTTATAATCACATCACAGCCACAACAATTATTAACTCAATTAAAATTGTGGATATTTATAGACCTTGCCTTGGACTTCTCCTTGCAAAATTAATTTTTTTTATTAATGAGATTGTTACCGGACTTAAGGTGGTTTGCAGATATAATCAGCATTCATAAAATTCATCTAATATATTACAAAATATATAATTAATAATTGGTGACCCCGAGCAATCAGCGTCTACCGGAAGCCATCGGTATAATGAAATTTAAAAAATTATACGCCCTCGGGGCATGGCGTAGAGGTTAGCGTGCTAACCTCGTATACCAAACGTCGCGGGTTCGGACCCCAGGCAGTCCGAGGATTTTATTTAAGCCATTTTGGATACCAAATGGCTTAAATAAGAATGCCTGGACCCACAATATATATATTAATTACAACGGTTATCGTCAAAGTCTTATATGGCCTAAGTTGCCGAAAGAGACTGTGTGAATATGTGTGTGGATGTGAGTGTGAATGAGAAAAAAGTGTGAATGTTTTTTTATAAAAAAAAAATTTATACAAAACGTCATACTCCTAAATGACCTCAGTAGCCGAAAAGGGTTAAAAAAATTTATATAATTGATAAAGAAGAGGTAAAGGCAGCCAAAGCATGATAAAGAAAAAAATAATTTTTTTTCCTTAGTGAACATCAACATCATCTCTTGAACCAGAAGTCAATTCGATTGACGAAAGTTCGTTCTTGTCAGGAACCAAGAGCCCCTTTAAACTCGAGCCAAACAAAGCACATGTCCTGATGAAGGTCGGAAGAATCGGCCGAAAAAGATTGTTGTTGAATAAAGAAAAAAAAAAATATTTTCTTTTAATTTTGCTTTGGCTGCCTTTATCTCTTCATTAAAATAATTTTGAATTATACTCGCGGTTATTCGATTAATCTTGTTTTAAGAAGAGGTAAACCTGGGTTCTAACTTTTCATCAAGACAAATTTTATTAGAGTCGTATTGTAGGCCTAATAATATTGTTCTTATTAATATAGCTCCTATGTCTATCTTCTAAAGTCAAAAATAAAAGTAAAAATTTGATTAAGGCCAATTTCCTCTAGGTCGTGCCGCTGCCGTGCCCCTGCCGTGGGATGCCGACGGTCGTAATCGCTCAAACGGACTTGCTATTTAAATAGCATTGGAGAGGCCGTTTCAATTTCCACTAAACGTTCTCCGACGGCATCGCACGGCAGGGGCACGACCTATTGAAAATTGGCCTTTATTCTTTTAGATTGGAGTCGGGAGGAATAAAACCAGCGTTGTCGATCACCTTTACAACTTTTATTCTAAGCAGACGTTTCGGCAACCGTTATGGTTACCGAAATGTCTGCTTAGAATAAAAGTGTAAAGGTGTTCGACAACGCTGGTTTTATTCCTCCGATTCCAATCTCACATACCCAGCATACAATTTAATTTACTTTTTTCTTTTATTTCTAGCTAATATCAAAACGAGGTCAATGATACTTTTAAAGAAGAATTGTTTTTCAATGAATAATAACTACAGTGTTTCGGAGATTTAAAAAATTTTATCTGTGGTGTAATTAATAAAAATAAAACAATTAAAAAAAAAATTAAATTTTGTTGAAACGAATTAATATGTAAATTACCCTTGTTGATGTCTAGGTTATAAGATCAACATTCACGATTATTTACCGAGTCCGACGTTGGAGACACGGAGGCCCGATTTTCCAAGGTTACGGTATCTGAGCCCGGGCGTGTTGGACGATTGTCGGGAGACGAGTGGGCCCGCCAAACCGTGGGCTTGCTGTTGCGCGTGCTGTTGTTGTAGCCCATGCAACAGTTGCTCCTTGGTCATAGGGCCACCACCGCCGCCGCCGCCACCGCCGCCCGCGAGGCTCGTCAGGTGCTCGGCGGTGCTCTGGAACTCCTCCATGCAGTCCAGGCTGGCGATCGGGGCTCGACAGCTATATAACATACCGAAATCATAAAATATGCATTAATATCTCACGTAAAGGAATTATGGGTTTCAAGATATAAGTGCATGGCCAAATTTGATAACCAAGCTATAAATTATTTATTTAGGCTTGATTTAAGAACTTATTTAATTTTTTGTTGAATTTTAATTTTTGTCAATTTATGAAGAGGCTGTTGCATTTTAAAAATAAATGAAGCCAGGAAATTAGCCTCTACAAAATGAAACTCAAAGAGTATTGGAAACAGTTTCGGCCTTAATTAAATAAAGATATCCTCAGTCCATTTTCGAGAATATGAACTCAAATGCAAGCGGATTGAGTTAAATGTAGAGTTGTCAATTTGTGGGTATTAATATACTGTAAAAAGTTGTACATATATTTGACTCAATGCTCTGGTATTTGAGTCCATTGACTCGAAAATGGATAAAGCCGAAACTGACTCCAATACTCTTGAGATTCATTTCGTAGAGGTTTGTTTCCTGTATATGACCTCAGATGCCGAAAAGACAAAAAAAAAGTCTTTTAACAGTAGGTAGTCTGTTACAAGAGAGAATTAATCTTAAAACGTTAATGATCCCATTCGTTTCAACAAGTTGTTATACTCTATTGATGTGATGCATTTCATTGAGAGAGTGGGAAAGAGGGGAGGTGGGGGATGAAATTTTAAAATTCACTCGCCATCTCATTAATTTGAAATGAGTTTCTGGTCTCATTTACACGTTGCAAAATCCCTTTGAACTAAATGAATTCAAAGTTGGTTTTTTTTTTTTTTAATTTTAATTTTTTCTCATTCATTTTAATTAAAAAAAAAAAAGAAAGATGTATTTATTTAAAAGTGAAAGTATTATTTTTTTTTTTTATTGAACACTCGAATAATATATCTGACTGGGTAAATTTAGTTTTCTCATTCTCCTGCGAGCCAGGGGTCGGCAACCTGCGGCCCACCGTTTGTTTTGATGCGGTCCGCAGGATATCTAAAATAATTTTAATTTTTAAATTGATATCATGTCCTAGGGCCTTGGTGCAGTGGTTAGCGTGCTGGCCTTCCGTATCAAGGATCGCGGGAACGCATCCCGTCTCATGCGACAATTTATTTCAATTTAATTGGCTACCAATAAATTGAAATAAATAGAGACGGGGTCTTAATGGACTCCGTTGCCGAAAAATACCTTAAATAAATAAATAAATAAATAAAAATTGATATCATTTTATTTAAATTTTCCCGAAAATAAATTCCCGTAAATAAAAATATTTGTAAAGTCAATCATCAGCGTGAAAATTCAAAAAGTACTAGTACTTTACTGATGGAGTTTTCCTGTTTTTTCACAAAATCCGCTCCAACGATTTTGTTTAAAATTCAAAAATCAATTATTTTTTAGATGATCTTTAAAATGTGTATTCTCATTTTACTCTCAAAATTGTTTGAAGCACACTTTACTCTTGTACTTCTTCGGAAAGATAGGAGAAATGGTAACAAAATATAAATATTTTCCCATGTTTATAAATTTACATCTTAAATTTTAATATATTGGCGGAACTAAATATACAGTATATCGACACAAAAAATCTGGTGTGACAAGCACAGAACACCTTACGAAAGGTAAGAGAAAGTTGTGTGCTGTGCGAGCATCACACCAGATTTTTTCATTATCCAGGGAACAGATTAAAATTGCCTGAGGTTGTTAATCATGTTCTGTGGCTCAACTCCTCTATATAATCTTTTTTTTTTTAAATTAAGTTGTTAGATTGAAACATTGGAAATTTCCAATTTCCCATAGAACAAGTAACTTTAATTATCCGAAATCTAGTTGTAATCATGAGAGAAAGAGAGAGACAGGGAGCCTTTCTGAAAGCTGAAAGCCAGAGCCAAATCATTTGGGGCGAATTAAAACCAATCTCTTTTAATTGTCTAAGTTGAAATTGAAAGAGATGAACATTTCAAGATTATACATTCTCCTTTGTGAAAGTAGACGTATTTTTGTGAATAGACATAAATTTAAAAAGTCTAATATTAATTAATATATTTTTGACAACGGAAAACTTACGCCCTCGACTGAAAATCAAGTAAAAAAAAAAAAAAATCAAGATCAAGAGGCATCATTTTAAAATTTTAGCTTATTTTGGCAACTAAAAGCGACCCATAATGAGGCTTTTGAGAGAAATAAAAAAAAAGTGAAATGAATTTAGGAGTATAATAAATTTGATCGTGATTTACAATTTTCATCATTTTATCGACGTATTAATATTATTCTTCTGTTTTTACTGTTCTCTTACTCTATATATGAAATATATATAGAGAGAAAGTATTGCGATCTTGTCAAAAATGCGATGTCGAGATTTTGATGAATATAGGCCTACATGTTTTAAGGTCTCCTGAGTTCTGCATCCTGCAAATTGGCCGAGTGGATGTATACGTATGTGTGTGTCTGTGTGTCTGTCTGGAGATTTTTAAACATGAAGAGAATGAGCTACGAGGTTGAAATTTTATATTTAAGTTAGGCACCCCTTAAGTCGTGAAAATAAGCATTTAAACAAAATCGGTTAAAAAGTACTAGTACTTTAATAATTAACTTTTAAAAAAGGTATATTGTCATTTTGCCTTTGAAATCTTTTGAAGCACACTTTACTCTTGTACTTCATAGGAAAGATAGAAGACATGGTTGCCATGGTAACAGAATATAAATCTTTTACTTTCTCTTACCTATGTATATATGTAATATATATATAGAGAGAAAGTATTGGGATTCATGTCAAAAATTCGATGTCGAGATTTTGATGGATTGCCTACATGTTTGAAGGTCCCCTGAGTCCAAAAAGTGGTTTCTGCAGACATGGTCTGTCTGAGTGGTGTGGGTGGGTGTGTGTGTGTGTGTGTGTGTGTGTGGTGTTCAATTTTAAACATGAAGGAATTGAGCTACGAGGTTGAAATTTTATATTTAAGTTAAGCACCCCCTGAGCCGGGAAAATAAGCTTTTAATCAAAATCGGCTAAAAAGTACTAGTACTTTACTGATTAACTTTTTAAAAATGTATATTGTCATTTTCCCTCGAAATCTTTTGAAGACCACTTTACTCTTGTACTTCATAAGAAAGATAGAAGACATGGTTGCCATGGTAACAGAATATAAATCTTTTTCTTTATAGATTAAAATTCATATAAATCAACTATTATTATCAACCATGGCCCTCCGTCTTGGTGTAGTTGATAGCGCCTGCCTTGTATATATATCAAGAGTCGCGGGTTCGGATCCCAGTCAGTCCGATGGTTTTATTTAAGCCATTTGGATACCAAATGGCTTAAATAAGAATGCCTGGACTCCCAATAGGTAATTACTAAAATAGTGAGTATCGTAAAGCCTTATATGGCCTAAGTTGCAGAAAAGGCTGTGTGTATGTGTGTGCGAGAAATTTGTGTGCTGTACCCCAGTCCCACCATATTTTTATGTATTCTGTTTGTATATTCTCTATTTGTCTGTATTCTATGTGAAAAATTTTTACAATTGGAGACTGATGATACTTTTATAGTAACCTCTGATTAGAGGCTTGTTCTTGTTGCCTATTTCAGATAACTAACAAAGTATGAATGAAATTTTTATTAACAAAATTAGCTTTAAATTTATTAGGCTTTTAAATATTAAAAAATAAAATAAAAAGCTAACTTCTGAATTTAAATGAGAAATTGTGAAATTTCTCCAGAGGCAATATCAACTCATCCATCCGTTAACTTTTCAATATACAAATTACACATACTAAAAATAAATAATTTTAAACTTTATTTTATCCGATAACTCGTTAAAATATGTTTATCAACAACTTTTCATTCGTCAATAAATTTTGACTTTTGTTTCTCGATTTTATTTTTCCCCTTAATAAAATCCAAATAGGTGAAATCAAATCAATAAGCTGATTCTTATTCCTTGGTCCCTTTTTGCTCTTTTTTTCTTTTTTATTTTTTTTGCCACAAACTTTGAAGAGAGCACTCTTGGGTATCTTTAGGAAAATCTCCGAGAAGTGTTTTAACTTTATAAATGAAGACACTTTACAAGTGTCACTTGTCTTTGTGTCTTTGGAAGACGATCAATCATCCCCTTGTCTTCTGCCGTAAATTTTATATATCTTTAATTATATTCTAGTTTAATTATAAATGATCCTTTACTTAGGCTGGTTGTGACGAACGGACGTGATAAATTTTCAATTTCAACTCTTTATTGAGATTGTAAGATTATAATTCTTTTAAATATTTGTTTTCAGAATACGACAGAGAATATATGGAAAGGGTCAGCGGCGGAGTCAACCACATCTAAACGATCTCAGTAATGCAGAAGTAATGAGCATCTTTTCTTTTGATTGGTTGAGATTAGATAGAATCTTGGTTAGGATTAATATAATTTATTGAGGCATGATCCGGATAGACGACTTCCGGAAGGTCTGGAAAAATTTTTTGAAAATTAGGCACTGAAATCTGCGTTTTTAGCTATCCTGAGACGTGGAAAATATTATCAAACTTAGTTTGATTTATAAGCTTTTTAAATTAAAAAATAAGTATTATGGGGTTAATAAATTACAAATGTGACCACGTCTAAGGAGCGGCGTGGAGTAAAATACCCCAATTTGGCCACGTTTTCGGTTCATATTAGGACATTTCTCATATTCGGACGCCAAACTGGACCGGGTTCCAAATCCGGGACGTATGGCAACCCTACTCTTGGTAGGTCAATTTTTAAGAGTGGGGATAAAATTTTTGAAATTCCAAAAATATTAATGTTTCAACAACAGGAAAAGGAGCCAAAAATACCAAAGCCTCCAATTTTCACAAATTAATAAGATGTTTCGGGAAAATGCATATCCCAAGTCCTTTCTGACATAAGAAAATGCACATGATATAACAAGTATTATTTTTTATTTATTTGACGGAGGTGTATAGCTGATAATATGTGGATTAAAGGTTTTGGAATTTCTCCAATGAGCAAGGGTAATTTTTTCAATTTATTTTTTATTAATTAATAAGCCAGGGCCGACGTTTCGGTCCCATATAGGACCATCCTCAGGGCCAAGCCATTGTCAATATTCATCTATTGATCATATTGGCAAAGGACATTATTAATATAATAAATCCAATGACCAAATTCGATAGAGTGTATGTATTATGGACAGAGAGTGGAGTTCTCAGTGGATTGGTGCAATGATGATAATTCGTTGAAATGGAAGATTTATTTATTTATTCAATAAATCTTCCATTTCAACTAATAACAATAATAGATGGAAGATTTTTAAAATTTAATTCAAAAAAAATTTTCAAAACCGGCTCATAGGGGGGGAGGGGTGGTCGCAACAACAAAAAAAATAAATCATTTTTGTGTGTCATATAGGGGGCGCCACAACATCCCCCTCTTTTTTTTATATCAATATTTTAATTAAAATATTTTATTTTTTTTTTTTTATGTAGGTAGAACAACAATATATTAATTTTTTTTTTTTTTTTTTTTTTAGATCATATCAGGTAGGAGACGTCCCCCCCCCCCCACACTGAATAAACCGATTTTTGGCGTATGTCATATTTAATGTAGAAAGTGGCTGTGTAGAATTGAATAAAGGATTGAAAAGGAAAACAGCCAGGCCGGGAGCATCTAATTAAACTCCTTTTACGCAAAACGTTTCGGCCGATTTAATCATGCCATCTTTAGTTGCATTGGAGTTTTTTAGTAAATAGAGTTGTCAACAGTCTGTTCATAAGCTTATTAATTTTACAATAGCTTATGAGTATAAATAACAATGTAAATAATCACATATGACGAGAGTCTTTACGAAGAGAATTTCGAAATTCTTTTGCATAAAAGAAGTTTAATTTAATAGATGCTCCCTGCGCTGCTTTCCTCTTCAATCCTTTATTCTTACCAGCATATCAGGCATCTTGGTAATTTCTTCCCGGATGTTGTTCTTCTGGTCTTGTATTGTTCTTGGGCGGTTTACATAAACGCGGAATTTCAAAAAAAAAAAAAACCCTACAAAAAAATCCCAGAACGTCTCATCTCAATAAGAGGCGACTTGGAGTGGCCAGCTCGCTCCCCGACTTAACACCGTGTGATATTTTTTGTGGCTGACATGATTTTCAAAACTGTGTAAAACAAAACTCTAGATAATATACCTACATTATAAAAAATCTGATTGATAAAATGGGTTTTATTGCGCTTTGAAAAAAGGAAGTGAAGCTGCCGAACCCTGAATATTAGGCGTGTTGTCCCATCTTACTTATTCATTGAGGATGATAAAAGAAACAATAGACGTCACGATTATAAATATAACTCATTCAAAATCTTTGCGATAATAAAAAAATTTTGATATTTTTGTCTTTGATTTATATTAATTTTTTTTTTACTTTTTTATTTTCCCATATTTTAAGACGCATTCTAGATAATTTTTCATTTTTTTTTTACCCTGAGTAATAAGAGTAAATGTTTTTTCTCGTAACTCATATCAAATGGGAGTATTTTTTATTTTTGACAAATATCTATAGAAAAATTGTATTAAATTTGGTCCAAATGTTGAACTCTTATAAAGGCAATGGCATTTGACATTTTAAGAGCGAGAGAAAATTCTCCATTTTTAATGTCAATTCAAGAATCGGCCATCTTTCAGATGAATGAATGGTTGGTTATATTTAAATTTATTATTTAAATAAATTTTCTTCCAGGAAAAATTCAATTCAATGATCACGTCAAAGTATTTTTTTTTAACATCGAAAATGCCAACAATTTCAATCATATACTTTTTATCATTGAGGATGTGAGTTCCAATAGAATGGATGGGTTTATGTTATTTTGAAAGCGATGAAAATCCTACGTTAAAAGCTCGAAAAAGATAACTGGATAGAAGACCTGACAGCCCAGTGACATATTGTGTAGTTCTATATGAAATTTAAACTTACGGACGACACGAAAAATCTGGTGTGACAAGCACAGAAGACAACATTCAATTACCCAAGGTAAGAGAAAGTTGTGTGCTGTGTGACAGTCACACCAGATTTTTAGAATTATTATCATACACTCAGAATATTTGGAGAGTAGAAAGATTCAAAATTATTTTATTCATTAAACGAGGAACATTTTACTAAGCTTATAATTTTATATCAACAAATTTTGTATTTTAAATAAACGCCGCATGTATCTACCAGTTCAACGACCCCCTTTTTTATTAATTCGTTTAAGGCCTTTTTCGGCAACGGAGGCCATTTAGATCCCGTCTCTATTTATTTCAATTGTTTGGTATCCAATTCAATTGAAATAAATTTTGTCGCCTAGGGTGGGATGCGAACCCGCGACCCTTGGTACAAATGGACAACATGCAAACGACTTCTTCAAGGCCCCTAATAGAGAAAACCTGGAAAGTTTCTGAAAAATCTCTATTTCATTCTAACCCACAAATTTGTTTTAAATTAAATTATTGCGACAAAAAAAGGCCTTTTTGTTTTATTCATCACCTGTATGAATCCATGGCACCAAAGTGAGATATCTATCATGTTTTACGAGAGAGAATTTATATACCAATCTAATATTTATAGAATTAAAATGCGGCTCCAATTTAACAATAAACTAATCTTCATTTTTTTTAATCATTCTATTTTATTGTATATATTAGTATATCTTCATCTTTTTGCTCTATTTAAAATTAAAAAGCCCTTAGTTTTAACATTACTCTACAATAATACAAAGAAAATGCCTGGGGGTAGTTTGAAAGAACCTGAATTAATATAAATAGTGGGGGAATGAGGGCTCGGCTCCCTCCTTCTTATTCGCTTGGAGCTCATTGAAAATTATTGAGAGGAAGACTTGAGAGGGTGCATCGAGAGACAAAGGGGAAGAGTCAAGTGCTTTCACTGCTACTTTTTTTTTGTGCTCCCTGTCTTGTGCTCAAATGTTCTTAGATTGCCTAACTCTATATGCATGTGTATATAAGTTCTTTCATTCTTCCATCTATCTATAACATGTTATAGTATAGATAAAAATGCATAAAAAGGAATAATAATTATTAAATTGATGTTTTATGGCTGTGAAGATTTATTCAGGAATTCGCAGTGACTTTGCAGCCAGGAGATGAAGGTCGTGATTGGCGACCGAAACGTCGGCGAATAAAAATTAAATAAAAGATTTTTTTATTTAATCTCCTGGCTGCAAAGTCACTGCGAATTCCTGAATAATTATTATGTTAAAAATAATAAGAGTCCAGTCAATATATAAAAAATCTGGTGTGACTGTCGCACAGCACACAACTTCCTTACCTTCGGTAATCGAAAGTTGTGTACTGTGCTTGTCACACCAGATTTTTTGTGTCGACATGTATTTAGTTCCAGGCAGTAGGGAATATTTGAATTCAGATGTAAAATTTATAAGTATGGGAAAATATTTACATTTTGTTACCATGGCAACCATTTCTCCCATCTTTCCTATGAAGTACAAGAGTAAAGTGTGCTTCAAACAATTTTGCGGACAAAACGAGAATATACATTTGAAAGAGGATCTAAAAAATAATTGATTTTTTGAATTTTAATCAAAATCGTTAGAGCGAATTTTGAGAAAATCGAAAAAAAAACTGAAAAAGTGCATCAGTAAAGTACTAGTACTCCTTGGCCGATTTTGATTAAAAGCTTATTTTTCCGGTCCCGCGGGGTGTTTAACTCAACCCACCCAATGCAACATATTCACGGAACACAAGAGAGGCATCTTCCCAGCATCCCTATGCTGTTCAGATCACGACTAACAGAACAAAACAATTTCATTCTTCCTTTGTCCCCATGACCTCCCGTGATTGGAACAAGCTCCCTGCGTCTATCTTCCCCAAAACCTACAATCTTCAAAATCCCCCCATATATGTATATTTATTAATTATTAATATCGTAAAAAGTCTTATATGGCCTCAGTTGCCGAAAAGACAGAGTGAATGTGTGTGTGTGAGTGTGAGTGTGAATGAGAAAAAAGTGTGAATGTTTAAAAAAAAAAAAAAAAAAAAAAAGTATTCCGAAGTTAATAAACTTTTTACTAGGATGTCTTTCCTAAGTTTTCGACCTCGAGGAAACTTGGGGGGGGGGGGGGGGGGGTTTTTTTTTTTAATTTTTCGCTTATTATATCTCGTAAACTAAGCATATTTTGTGCACCATGAGCATTAGAATTTGCTAATAATTATTAATTCCTGAAAATTTGTTAATAATTAACGAAAATTAAAAACAACAGTTATCAAAGTCTGGTAAAAAAAAAAGAGAAACACTTTAGCTGCCTATCTTTTAGGCGCTTTACTCTCTCTCCGACAGTAGAGCTCATAGAAATAAACAACTATTTAGATATATGGATTAATATTCCGAAACAAAATCAATTTTGTCTAATGTTATTTAATAGTTTTTAGATGGAAATCTTTATTGAAATACTCTTTTATGATTGAACCGTCAATATTTTTACTTTCTCGTACCCTATATATGAAATATATAGAGAGAAAGTATTGCGATCATGTCAAAAATTCGATGTCGAGATTTTGATGGATATACATGTTTTGAGGTCCCCTGAGTCCAAAAAAGTGGGTCCCGCAAATTGGTCTGTGTGTGTGTGTGTGTGTGTGTGTGTGTGTGTGTGTGTGTGTGTGTGTGTGTGTGTGTGTGTGTGTGTGTGTATGTGTGTGTGTCTGTGTGTGTGTGGACCCATTTTTTTAGCATGAAGGAATTGAGCTACCGGATTGAAATTTTATATTTAACTTAGGTACCTTTGAAGAATCTCAAAATAAGCTTTTGAACAAAATCGGCCAAAAAGTACTAGTACTTTACTGATGTACTTTTTCAGTTTTTTTTGATTTTCTCAAAATTCCCTCCAAGGATTTTTTTTTAAATTCATAAATGAACTATTTTTTTAGATGCTCTTTAAAATGTATATTCTCATTTTGCCGTTGAAATCTTCTGAAGACCACTTTACTCTTGTTCTTCATAAGAAAGAAATGGTTGCCATGGTAACGGAATTTAAATCTTTTTCTTTTTATTAGATTAAAAATCAATTATTATTTAAATTCCCATTTTTTTAAAATTTATTTGTGTCTTTAATTGTTTCAAAGAAAACATATATGTCTCTCTCTCACTTGCAAACATTATCGTCTCTCTCTACTCTTTTACTTTCTCTTAGCCTATATATGAAATATATAGAGAGAGAAAGTATTGCGATCATGTCAAAAATTCGATGTCGAGATTTTGATGGATATATTTAAATTCCCTTTCCACCTTATCTTCGTATAGGAACAATGTTAATTTCCTATAGGGATTTGTATGTTAATTTCGATTCAAAAGGGGTCCCCTTTGGAACTTTTTAGGCATTTAAAATTTTTTTTCCAATTCTTATGAAATTTTGTATTTATTTACGAATCTATATTGTGTATAGAATGTCCAAATATGAGATTAAAATTTTGAAAAATAACCATAGTTTATTTGAAGCAGTCAACATTTAAAATGCAAGTTTGAAACTAAGGTGCTATCGGAAACTAAATATATCTCGACACAAAAAATCTGGTGTGACCAGCACGGTGCACAACTTTCTCTTACCGAAGGGTAAGAGAAAGTTGTGTGCTGTGCGCCAGTCACACCAGATTTTTTTTTTTAATTCTTTTAAAAAGAGTGAAATAATCACTTGAGTAAATGCATAAGAATAGTTTAATATTAGTTTCCACTTTATACTAAAGAATGGGACCGATATCATCATATCATACTATAATATAAAGAGCCAGCGGCTGACTTCCTGTTCTGTGTGTATGTGCCTATCAGGGCGCTGATTGGCCAGAATAAAAGGAAGTTGAGTCAAAGAGGGAAATTTAAAACAAGACAGAGGGAAATTTAAAACCTTACAATTTTTCAATTGCTCGCCTTCGGCCAAACAGTGACCAAGAATAAATGATTGATTCATTTGTGGCCGAAGGCGAGCTTTTCTACTTGTTACAACGCTTTTTTCATTTAAATAACGCATAAATACAAGCTCCGGACAAAAAAGAAAATGTTTATAAACCTCTAAGTAAATATCTTGTATTAATAAAAATACATTTCAGAATCCACGTTTATTTGCTAAGTCGTTCAATATTTAATTAAAATATGAATGTATATTTTTTTTCTTTGATAAAAGTATCTTATAATTGGTTGGTTTATCGTAAGGAAAAACATTTATAGAAAGAAAATATATTTTCTTTCTTAAAAGAAGAAAAAAAGTAATAAAAGAAATCAAGCCTGGAGAGGAAATAAAATTATGTACTGTACCTATATATTTTAGTTTCATGCGTATTTTAAACGAATTTAAGAGCAATATAAATCCAAGCAATATGACTTTACTTTTTAAAAAGAGGAAAGAGAGAGCACGATATAAAGGGCACTTGGAAAAAAAATTTTCTTAAATTAAAATTATTCAATTTGTATTCAAAAATTGTTTTCTTAGAATGCGAAGGGAAAAATTCAACCCTCTTTAAATTATATTCAAATGTAATGATATGACTATTGATATACGTATATAAGCTTTAAGCTTATACTGTATTTCGAAAAAAATTTAATTAAAAAATTTTATGTGAATATCTATTCTTTTGATTTGAAAAGCTTTTTAGTTATTTTTTAGAGGCTCTTTATTTTTACTTTCTCTTACCTCTATATATGTTAAAATTTATAGAGAGAAAGTATTGGATTAATGTCAAAAATTCGATGCCGAGATTTTGATGGATATACACGTTTTGAGGTCCCCGGAATTCAAAAAAAAAAGTGGTTTTGGCGACATGGTATGTCTGTCTGTCTGTGTGTATGTGTGTGTGTGTGTTCAATTTTAAGTAGGGTCCGACCGAAACAAGATTTTCAGCCGAAACCGAAACCGAATATTCGGCCTCAATCTTAGTTTCGGCCGAAACCGTAACCGAAACCGAAACTTGTATTTCCTATAAAAAATTATTAATATTTTACCTTTTTTTTTTTGAAAAATTTTTTCGAGCTGCGGAAAATTTTTTTCCCCTCCCGTGAAAATCATTTTACCTTTTTTTTTAGAGAGACTAAATTTTTTTCCGCACCTTTTCCGCTTTTGCAAATCATTTGACCTTTTTTTTTGCATGCGAGTCTCATCCCATCTTTTCAGAATCAGGTTTCGGCCGGCCGAAAGGTTCGGCTACTTTTTGGCCGAAACCGAAACTACGGCCGAAACCAGGATTTTTGGCCGAAACTGGCCGAAACCGTAACCGAAACCGAATATTCGGTCGGTTCCTAATTTTAAGCATGAAGGAGGTAGAAATTGGTTGAGCTAGGAGGTTGAAATTTTATATTTAAGTTAGGCGCCCCCTTGGAACGTGACATGAAGCTTTTGAACATAATCGACCAAACTTATTTTACTTTTTCAGTTTTTTTTTTTCGATTTTCTCAAAATTCGCTCCAACGATTTTTTTTTAAATTCAAAAATCAATTATTTTTTAGATTCTCTTTAAAATGTATATTCTCATTTTGTCATTGAAATCTTCTGAAGACCACTTTACTCTTGTACTCCATAGGAAAGATAGTAGAAATGGTTGCCATGGTAACAAAATATAAATATTTTCCTATACTTATAAATTTTACATCTTGAAATTCTAATGTACCGTACTGTCGGAAACTAAATACATGTCGACACAAAAAATCTGGTGTGACAAGCACAGAACACAACTTTCGATTACCGAAGGTAATACCAAGAAAATTGATTTCAACCTGAGTTCAAGGAAAATGTAACAAATATAGAGAGGTTTACATTTGACTTAAAAGCAGATTGAAATTGGATAGCCTATTTTAGAGCCACTTGGGTGATTTTGTGACAATACACGAGAACTTTAGCTCTTAAAGGACAAATTAGGGATTGAATTTCTACCAAAGTTCTAATAAGAAAGGTTGTCTCTATAGCCATGGTCAAACAAGTGTTAATCTAATCACAATGATCACCTAGTGATGCTTTTTGATTATAAATTTTCTTTAAAATTTGTCTAAGTAATGTAACCGCGGTTCCGTTTTGAATGATAATAAATAAATAAGTAAATATGCGTAAAAATTAATCGTTTAGAAAAGCTTCTCGGCTATTCATCAGAGGAGACAATGGACCTTATCGGTTGCCCTTGACAACCAACCACCTTTAGGGTTATCCCAAGCAGAAAGAAAGGCGTTGCTTTCAAAATCCTTTTCATTATTTATTGATCATTCAACACCCTTCGGAAAAGCTTTTTACTCCTGCTCTTTAATCCAAATTAAGATGAATTATAATACCACAACTTAATAAAGAAAAGAAAGATGATTGATTGGAATTAATTATTAGAACTCAAAGCATCTAGTTAATACAATATTTTAACCTCCCTCTCTTCCGTTGCGTTAGTGATAATATCATTATTGACAATCTTTTTACTTTCTCTTACCTATGTATATATGTAATATATATATAGAGAGAAAGTATTGGATTATAAAATTGTGGGTTTTTTGTTTTGGGAAAAAAGGGTGGGGGGGGGGGGGTGGGGGGGGGGGGGGGGGTGTGGGGGGGGGGGGGGGGGTGTTTTTTAGCATGAAGGAATTGAGCTATAAGGCTGAAATTTTATATTTAAGTTAAACACCCCGCGGGACCGGAAAAATAAGCTTTTAATCAAAATCGGCCAAAGAGTACTAGTACTTTACTGATGTACTTTTTCAGTTTTTTTTTTCGATTTTCTCAACATTCGCTCTAACGATTTTGATTAAAATTCAAAAATCAATTATTTTTTAGATGCTTTTTCAAATGTATATTCTCGTTTTGCCCTCAAAATTGTTTGAAGACCACTTTACTCTTTCATTCGCATTCACATTCACACACACATACACAGTTTTTTCGGCAACTAAGGCCATTTAAGACTTTAAACGATACTCGTATGTATATAATATATATTTATTTGGGGTCCAGGCATTCTTATTTAAGCCATTTGGTATCCAAGTGGCTTAAATAAAATCATCGGACTGCCTGGGGTCCGAACCCGCGACGTTTCGTATACGAGGTTAGCACGCTAACCTCTACACCAAGCTCCGAGGGCCACTTTACTCTTGTGCTTCATAGGAAAGATAGGAGAAATGGTTGCCATGGTTACAAAATATAAATATTTTCCCATACTTATAAATTTTACATCTGAATTCAAATATTCCCTACTGTTTGGAACTAAATACATGTCGACACAAAAAATCTGGTGTGACAAGCACAGTACACAACTTTCGATTACCGAAGGTAAGAGAAAGTTGTGTGCTGTGCGCCAGTCACACCAGATTTTTTACTTTCTCTGACCTAGGTATATATATAACTTATATATAGAGAAAGTATTGGATTCATGTCAAAAATTCGATGTCGAGATTTTGATGGATATAGGTTTTGAGATCCCCTGAATCCAAAAAAGTGATTTTCGCAACATGGTCTGTCTGTCTGTCTATCTGGGTGTCTGTGTGTGTGTGTGTGTGTGTGTGTGTCTGTCTGTGAACAAAATATCTCAAGAACGAAAATATTTAGGAGGTTGAAATTTTATATTTTTTAAGTTAGGCATCCTCCTGGGACGTGACTCGAAGCTTTTGAACAAAACCGAACAAAAAGTACTAGTACTTTACTGATGTATTATACTTTTTCAGTTATTTTTGATTTTCTCAAAATTCGCTCCAACGATTTTGATTAAAATTTATAAACAGTTTAAAAAAATTCTGGCGTGACTGTTCGAACAAGATTTTTTGTGTCGAGATCGATGGCGCGCCATGGCGCTGAGCTAAGAATGCTTCCACATCAGTAAAGTGTACTTCAAACAATTTTCATGAAAAATTTCACTGATATATTTTTTAAAGAGCATCTTTTTTTTTATAATGACCTCGTTTAAAGAGTATCTAAAAAATAGTTGATTTATGAATTTTAATCAAAATCATTGGAACGAATTTTGAGAAAATCGGAAAAAAAAATGAAAAAGTACATCAGTAAAGTACTATTACTTTTTGGCCGATTTTGTTCAAAAGCTTATTTTCACCAATTGAGGGGGTGCCTAACTGAAATATAAAATTTGAACCTCCTAGCTCTTTTGGCTCCTGAGATATTTTGTTCACTGACAGACACACGGACCGATCAATTTGGGGTATCCATTTTTTTGGACTCAGGGGACCTCAAAACGAGTATATCTATTAAAATCTCGACATCGAATTTTTGACATGATCGCAATACTTTCTCTCTAATTACTTCATATATAGGGTAAGAGAAAGTAATATCGAAATCTGGATGCCGATTACTGCTGTGGATTGTTATCGGGAAATAGGCGGGAATCTCAAATGTTTATCGGGTGAATTAATGCTAAAAAAATAAAATTTCTCTCTCTTGACCAAATAAAAAAAAAAAAGTGTCACTAGGTCTTCATGTAACATTGCATTTAATTAGGGGAAGGGTAAAAAGGTTCAGAAACCCCACAATAAGAGATTAGCTAAGAGACCACTGCTTATACGAAATTATTCTTTTTCTATAGAAACTCTCTTCAGGGAAAAATCTCAGATAAAAAATTCCGTCTACCCCACTGGCAAGTTATGTTTCTAGTTCAACATGTTCTTTGAAAAAGACTATTTTGAACTGGTAAGAAAGCAGCTGAGAGATGCATTTTATTTCTCCTTAGAGAGCGAAAAAGGTAAAAATAAATTATGTTGCGGTGCTCCCAATGCATTTAATGGGGCATTAAAATGTCTACTTTCTAATTTATTGCATGAGGGCGAAAAATACAGTAGGCCTATATTAAGTTCTTCCAGGTTAGAGTAAATCTCTAAAAAACGAAGGATAAATTTACGATTCGGTCATGGGGAGCAGGAAAGAAAAATCCACATATGAATAAAATTTTTTCTTTTATTACTTTCTCTTACCTATATATAGGCTATATAATAATATTATATATATGTAAGCCTATATAGAGATAGAAAGTATTGGATTCATGTCGAAAATTCGATGTCGAGATTTTGATGGACATTCTCATCCCCTGAATCCAAAAAAGTAGTTTTCGTGACATGGTCTGTCTGTCTGTCTGTGTGTGTGTGTGTGTCAGTGTGACTGTGTACAATTTAAAGCACGAAGGAATTGAGCTATGAGGTTGAAATTTTATACTTAAGTTAGCCACCTCTCGGAGGCCTGAAAATAACCTTTTAATCAAAATCGGCCAAAATGTACTAGTACTTTACCGATGTATGTTTTCAGTTTTTTTCGAGTTTATCAAAGTTCATTCCAACTATTTTTATTAAAATTCATAAATCAATTATTTTTTAGATACTCTTTAAAATGTATATTCTCATTTTGCACTTGAAATTTTATGAAGACCACTTTACTCTTGTACTTAATAGGAAAGACAGAAGAAATGGTTGCCATGATAACACAATATAAATATTTCAGATCTTTATACTCCTCACTTTTTACTCGGGCTTGATGTAGTTGGTGGCGTACCTAATTTGTACACCAAAGGTCGTGGGTTCGGATCCCAGGCAGTCCGATGACTTTATTTAAGCCATTTGGATACCAAATGGCTTATATAGAAATGCCTGGACCCCCAATAGATATTATATATAAATAACGGATATCGTCAAAGTCTTGAATGGTCTAAGCTGCCGAAAAGACTGTGTGAATGTGTGTGTGAGTGTGAATGGGAAAAAAGTGTTAAAAAAAATATATATCTTAAATTCTAATATATCGTCGGAAACTAAATATATCTCGATAAAAAAAAATCTGGTGTTGCAAGCACAGAACACAACTTTTGATTACCAAAAGGTAAGAGAAAGTTATGTGATGTGTGACTAGTCATACCAGAATTTTTTTTCTTATTATTTTCTCACTAATTTTTCTTTTTTTTATTAAATATGTCATACTGTTATATTATGATTTTATTCTTTATGCTTATCCTCCCCCCCCCTCACTTTTTTACATTTATCATAAACTTTTCAATTTGTTCCAAATACTTCATTTTTATTCAAGAATAATTTCCACTGGACGATATTATTCCTGAGAACAGGAAGAGACTTGACTGTCACTCTCCATGAAAAAGATGAAATAACTTTTAAATTGCTTTTTCAAAAAAAAAAAAAAAAAAAAAATGATAATATACAGTATAAAAATATTTAAAAAATATACTGTATGACTGTATATTTACTGTTGACAAAAACATATATCAACGATATATAAACCTCGATCAGAAAGAAAATAATTCCACCAAAAACAAAAAAGTTTGTCGTTGGGGCATATTATTCATGTATGCATAGAGATATACACAAATCCTAATAGAGTGCTTGTGTGGAATAGTTAATTATTTTAGATATATTTTCTTTGGCTGGAAATCAGTGGTGTACATATAGAGGGGAAGGGAGGAGGCGGTCAGCACCGGACGACACATTTTTTGGGGCGAAATTTTATAAAGTTATAGTCTAATTGAAAAAAAACTACTTGTTCACTTGATAAGTTTACTATTCGATTTAAACGTATTATGAATTTATTGGGGGGGGGGGGGGGGGTTTAATGGTAGGGTATTTTTTCCCCGAAGCGACTATATTCTTCTTCTTTCTTAGAATTATTCCCGGAGTGCGAGGTCGGCGGAATGGGTTTTTTGCGACCGGAAGAAAAGAACAGGCCCGTCGCACGGTCTGACGCATGTTGAAAATATAGAAGAAAGGGACAGACATGTAAAGAACAGAAGGACCGCCAGTCCCAGCTCGGGTAGCTCGTGGTCGCTATCCACGTACCCACAAGATGTAGGCCCCTGAGCATATTATGAATTACTATATAATTTCGGTCGACCTAAGAAGAGATGGTACGACAATCTGGAAATAACAAACCTATAGGTTTTAAATAAGGAAGAAGAAGAAGAAGCCTATATAATTTCGAATATTTTTCCTCGTCAAGTAAATATAATGTAGAATATCTCTACAAATTTTGTTCGGATACAGACATCAATGGTCGAGTAGATGTTCTATGAACTACTCAATGCATGATGCTTATTCAATGCTTAGTATCCTAGTTGCCTTGTTTATTAATGAGAAGGATGAATAAATAAAATCCGGAGATGAATTTCAGGCCAATTGCTATGGGTCAACGATTCGGAGCCAAAACGACTCCTTCTTCAGGACCATGCGGTGTCAAGAAAAACAGGGAATAGCCCTCAATTTTGTCATTAAAAGTTTTGATTAATCACGCTAGTACACGTGTGAATCTCTTCTTCGTTTAGCCTCTTTGGTTTAGTTCCATTGTCTTTCACATGTGTACTAGCGCAATGGAGCCAAATGAAGAAAACTAAGAAGAGATTCTTCGTTTGGCTCCATTGGTTTTCACATGCGTACTACCTCAATGGAGCCAAAGGAAGAAAACGAAGAAGAGATTCTTCGTTTGGCTCCATTGCCTTTTACATGAGTACTAGCGTGATTAATCACAACTTTTAATGACAAAATTGAGGGCTATTTGTTCTTCACATCGCATGGTCCTGAAGAAGGAGTCGTTCTGGCTCTTGGCTTTTGGAAGGAGTTAATCCAAATAAATTGGCCTGAAAATGCTCTCCGGATTTTATTTATTCACCCTTCTCACTAATATCCACCAGGCTGCCCCCTATCTTCACTTGTTTATTAATTTTTTCTGATTGACTAAGAGCGGCAAAAGTTTTAGGTACGCCACTGTTGGAAATTGTCTATAATATTGATACTACGTAGTCAGCCAAGAGGAGAAATAAAACGCAATTTTATTTAACTGTGTTTAGGTCTGAGGAGGGGGCGATTAGCAGCCCGAAACGTCGACGAGCACACTGAAATAAAATTGCGATTTATTTCTCGTCTTGGCTGCCTACACTACTATCAATTAATTATTTTATTAATACTCTATTTCAGAGTTGCACGTGATCAGGGCGAAAGTGAGCAATTGGGGCATTTTTGTTAAATTTAATATTAATCTCAGTAAACTTAATGCTCAACATATCGGGCTGTCCTCTCGTCGGCCATACACATTTAAATATAAATTTATAGCTACTTTATAATAATATTTGTTTGTCTATATAATCCACGTCGGTTTTTGATAAATTTATTATCTCTATATCCCATATCGGTACATGTATTTTATTTTTAATAAATTCTGTCTCGGCTTAATATAAATTTTTAAATGCAAAAAAAAAAAAATTTATCTAGCAATTTATGTCCGTGTCCGGAGCTCGTTTTATTTTATTATCATGACAAGCTCCCTGAGGAATTCATATATATATATATTTATATATATAAACAACCAAACCCTCGGACATTGAGCCATCCGAATTTCAATTCCAGCAGACAAAAAATACCCTTGAGTGGAAAATAGTCTCGTGTGAATGTTTGTTTATCCCTGTGTGTGTGTATATTCGTGCTGCTGTTACAAATTGGATCATTTTAATTCATCGTTGACAGATACATGAATCGTTCCTCGCCCTCAGAACAAACTACCCTTCTCTCCTCCCAAAACCTCACCCTAGCCCTAATCCAAAACAAAAGACTAATTGAATCTATTTTTTTTTTTTTTTTTTTTTTTTACATCATTCTCAAATCCTCAAATTATTTCTCTCTATTGTTCTTTTTTAGGTTGTTCCAAAATTTCACTAATAATAAAATATCTAAATAATGAATTTTTGCCAAGTTGAAAGTCAAAATTTCAAAAAAAAAAAAAAAAAACTGACAAAAGGGAAGGTATAGGCAACTTGGTGTTAAAACACTACGTTTAAGTTATTAATATTATAGATCAGGGGTCGGCAACTTTTTTTTGACTTCCAAAAGAAATATCTTTAGGCCCGCTCTGCACTATCCAAAAATAAAAATATATTTGGCGAAGAGCACACAACTTTCTCTTAATTTTTCCTCTCACCCCATAAACCCTCCACATTCCAGAACAGCCACTGTTATTTATTTTTTTCTTTCAAAACTGAAAAAGTACTCTTATCGTCTCTATAGGCCTATTCATATAATCAATAATTAACATGACGACTGAATTGCAAATTTCCAAAAAGAGAATAAAAGATGAATTTAAAAAAATATTTTTTTTTAAAGATAAGAAAGGCGTGAAAAAATTTCTAAACAGACATTTTTGACATTTCTCATTTATATTCCGATTTTATTAATATTTAATTAGTATAATTAAAAATATTATTTGTAGAAAGAGATAGAGGATATTTTCAGGAAAAGTAGGTTTTCAAATTTTTTTTGTTGCAATTGTTTGTGCAGTTAGAAATAATTTTATAGAAAAATTATTGTCAGAGAATTTATTAACATCACGATTGAATTGCAATCGAACAGTTTCGGTCAAACAATCTGATTCAGGTCTGCAGAAACATTTCAATACATACAAATATAATAAAATATTTTCTACAATATGTTTCTGCAGGCCTGATGATGGTCAGAATGTTTGACCGAAACTGTTCGATTGCAATTCAATCGTGATGTTAATAAATTCTCCAACAATAATTTTTCTATAAAATTATTTCTAATTGCACAAACAATTGCAACAAAAAAAAATTTGAAAACCTCTTACTTTTCCTGAAAATATCCTCTTTCTGTTTCTACAAATAATATTTTTAATTATACTAATTAAATATTAATAAAATCGGAATATAAATGAGAAATGTCAAAAATGTCTGTTTAGAAATTTTTTCACGCCTTTCTTATCTTTAAAAAAGAAATATTTTTTTAAATTCATCTTTTATTCTCTTTTTGTGGAAATCCTGTCAAAAGATGGTCAAGGTTGAATGATAAAATATTAACTTAGCTATAGCAGGATACGAGTTATGATATTGATCAAAGGAAAGGCTAGTGCCTTTGGAGAATAATTCGATTATTTTTATTATATTTTGTGACATGATAGAAAAGTTTAATAATAATAATAAAAAGAAAGTGAAAGCGAATTAGCGCGAAAAGATTCCCCTTCAATAATGAAGGCCTACTCGAGTGAGCTACAGCACGGTACATCCTCCCAAAAATAGATTAAATTAAGTATCCTCCATTTTTAATTAAAAGTTTCCTGATGTTCAAAGGTTGAAATAAAATGAATTGAAGAGTATTTTGGCGTAGTAAAAAATTGATGACTCGAAAGAAAAGAGACAAAAATATAGCACGCAAATAAAATTAAACCCATAGGAAGACGTTTAAGGGAGGACGTTTTATTGTCCCAACCTCAGAGCATCTTCATCTCTTTTGTTAATTCAGATAAGAATAGCATCAATGAAATTTATGTTCTTTCTTACTTAAAATTCAATTTTTTCTTTTTAAAAATCTGGTGTGGCTGGTCGCACCAGATTTTCTGAATCGACATATATTTAGTTTCCACCGATATACATGTACATTATTAGAATTTTTTTTTTTTTTAAACATTCACACTTTTTTCTCATTCACACTCACACTCCAACACACATTCGCACAGTCATCTGGTATCCAAATGGCTTAAATAAAATCATCGGACTGCCTGGGGTTTGGTATAGGAGGTAGGCACGCTACCTACTATGCCAAGCCCGGGGGCATTATTAGAATTAAAGATGTAAAATTTATAAACATGGGAATGTAATTTGTATTGTATATTTTGTATTTATTGTATTTGGTATTGTGTTATTTTGTATTTGTGTATTTTGTGGATGTATACAGAATGTAACTGTGGTATGGCTGCGGGCCGAAAACCAATAAAAGAAAAAAATAAAATAAAATAAACATGGGAAATATTTATATTTTGTTTCTATGGCAACAATTTCTCCTAACTTTCCTAATAAGTACAAGAGTAAAGTGTGCTTCAAAAGATTTCAATGGGAAAATGAGAATATACATTTTAAAGAGCATTTAAAAATAATTGATTTTTGAATTTCAATCAGAATCGTTGGAGCGAATTTTGAGAAAATCGAAAAAAAAAAAAAAAAAAAAAAACTGAAAAGTACATCAGTAAAGTACTAGTACTTTTTGGCCAATTTTGTTCAAAAGCTTCATGTCACGTCTCAAGGGGTCACGAACTTAAATATAAAATTTCAACCTCCTATTTATTTTCATTCTTGAAATATTTTGTTCACAGACAGGATTCAGGGGACCCCAAAACGTGTATATCCATCAAAATCTCCACATCAAATTTTTGACAGGAATCCAATACGAAAGTACTTTCTCTTTCTATATATAAATTACATATATAAGTAAGAGAAAGTAAAAACTAATAACTAGTCATCTATCTTTGTCGACATTGAAAATTAATTTTATCAGAGAAGTAATAATTAAAATGTTATAATTTAAAAAATTTCGTTATAAAGTTTGTGATATATTTTCGAATATTCATTCCCGAGTATCATTGATCCCGAATTCGTCCTTGACATGGTTACAAAAATAGAGGGTTGAATGTATTTTAATAACGGGACTAAATCATCTAAAACAAACATCCCCTTTAGAAAATATTGGCCAGAGAAAAAATACAGGCTGGATTCAAATCGACTTTTCCATTTAGGGATTTCGCTTATCTTATATTGTATAAAAAAAAAAAACTCAACGTAAATGTATTAGATGAGTTGTGAAAAATGCAAATACACGACCCGTTCGATATAACAAATAAATGATATAACCAAAGATTAAATAAAAAAATAAAATAGAAAAAAAGTTTCTCAAATTGCTTCCGATCAAAAAACACTCAAAAGAAAATGAAAATTGAGCCCGTCTTCAGGTAGAGGTTTTTTCATAATTTTGTTATTAATTATTTATTAAAAATATAAATACTGTACAACGTTTCGGCTGCTTATTCTGCAGCCGTTATCAAGTACTGTGCACTTGCTTTGACTCAAGGGAACTTGTGTTCTGAGCTTGGTTGTGTTCTGTGCTTGTCAAACCAGATTTAGATTTTTTGTGTCGACATAAATTTAGTTTCCGACAGTAGGCCGGTCCTACTTTAGATTTTTTTTTAAACACACACTTTTTTTCTCATTCACACTCACACACACATTCACACAGTCTTTTCGGCAACTAACAATTGTAAGACCATATAAGACTTTTGACGATAACCGTTATTTGAATATATTGATATATATACGGTATATTTGGGGTCCAGGCATTCTTATTTAAGTCATTTGGTATCCAAATGGTACAGTGAGCGCCACAATTAAGTCCCCACCTGATAGCTTTAGCCTTAAGTATATGTTATAGTATATGGTGTAAAGTGAAATAATTTTAATGACCGAAAAGGTAAAACGTAAAATCTGCTACAGATGATTTTATTTTTCCTTTTAAAATTTAAAATTATTTCACCATTTACCATATTCTATACCATATATTTAAGGCTAAAGCTATCAGGTGGGGGTTAATTGTGGCGCTCACTGTACCTACATTAGATAGAAATCAAGATGTAAAATTTATAAATATGGAAAAATATTTAAATTTTTTTACCATGGCTTCTATTTTTCCTATGTAATTTTTACTTTTCCTATAAAAAAAGAATCTAAAAAATAATTGATTTATGAATTTTAATCAAAATCATTAGAGCGAATTTCGAATCAGTAGAGTACTAGTACTTTTTGTTCAAAACGTGTGACGTCCCAGGGGGGTAGCTAACTTAAATATAAAATTTCAACCTCCTAGCGCTTTTCATTCTTGAGATATAGATAGATAGATATTTTGTTGACAGACAGACCATTTTTGCGGGACCCACTTTTTTGGATTCAGGGTCCTCCCCAAGTAAAAATGATCGAGGGACCACACGCCCGTACAAGAGACGCACGCTGCAAATACGACAGAGACAGGGATCCACACGCCCTCATCAGGGATGCATACAGTAGATCGAAATAAGTGACCAGAAGAAAAATGTGTGTCCCTGGTGAGGACGTGTATAGCCTATATCCCTGTGGGTTCCTAAAAGTTCAGACTAGCTGCGGGTGTATGGATCCCTATGATTTTCGTGAGAAATTTTTACACTGATCAAAGTGTACCCATAAATCTCGACATCGAATTTTTGACATTAATCCAATATTTTCTCTCTAAATTACATATGTTAGAGAAGGTAAAAACTAAAAACTTTTATATTAGAACAAAAAAAAAATCTCGTTATCGAATTTTTGATATGATCGTAATACTTTCTCTTTATATATCACATATATAGGTGGGAGAAAGTAAACATTTCACTTAAATCTTTTACAAGCAATCAAACTCTGAAGTAGATTATATCCGAAAAATTAATTGATATTTTTTTTTTCTAAATTTATTTAGTTAGATACTTCATTCTTCAATTTTTTGTGTTTACCAAGCATTTTAAGCTCTTAATATTTTTTTTATACTTCTAAAAAGTTTTAAAGAGTGTAAATGATGCTTTTTAAAACTTTAATGGACATGATATTTTTTAAAGAAAATTCATTCACTTAATATTTTTCAATAAACAAGTGAAAAAAAAGTTACCGATAATGAATTTATTTGAAAAGAAAAAGCCATTATATCATTATTGTCTTGATAAAACTGGGTTATCATGAGATAATCTTAAGGTGTTCAAATTCTTTTTGGACTGTATTTTGGACACCCTATCTTTTGAAGTCTAGATGTAGAAAAGACTTTAAAAAAATTATAATAACCTCTTAAGTTCTAAAATAGTTTCGGTCATTATAAAAAAAAAAAAAAAATAGTTTCGGAAACTAAATGGACCGTTTATTTTGAAAGTGGTGTAAGTCCATTTAAAAAAAATGAGATCACATAATTTATGCTTAATTTAATTTAAACTTTCTATGTATAATGTAAATTTCTTAAAAAATTCCAATGTTTTGTACAATTGAAAATTGGTCGGTAAAATTAATTGCCTAATCATTGATTATGTAAGTTGTGTAAGTCCAATTTGAGGTAGGGGGCTTAGCAGATGGTTGCCTGGCAGTAGCCTGTTATTTTGCATTTGTTTCTATATGTGTCAAGAGTTACTAGCAGAGGTGTCATTTAGGAGGGGGGCAGGGGGGGGCATTTGCATCCCCCCAAGGGCTCTGAATTTTTTTAAATTTTATAATACTATACTAAATAAAATATTTCAAAATATATCTACGGGTATATAAACTATACAAAATTAAAAAATTAATTAAATTAAATACCTTTTAGCCAAATTTGAGATACCTATTTGTAAGAAAATTAAAAAAAAAAAAGTTTGCCCCCGACCCCCAAAGAAAAAATTGGAATGGCGCCAATGGTCACTAGCTTAGATTACTTATTATAACCAATATTGATAAATCAGTTGCCAGACTTCATACATATAATTTGCCTAGATTTTTAAATTAACAGATAAGCTTATGCTAACCTTTAATTTTCTCGAAACAATAGAAAATGGACTTACACCACTTTTAAAATAAATGGTCCAAATATATCGCGACAAAAAAATTCTAATATGAAAGCACATCACACTTTCGATTATCGTAGGTAAGAAAAAGTTATATGCTGTGAGTTACACCAGATTTTTTATTTTGTATTTCAAGTTTTCAGTTTTCTTTCTTTTTCTAAATGTTAACTTAAAGTTTCAAAAATTACAATATTTAAATGATATGGTTTATTTTTCAATCCCCGTGAAAGCCAACTGTTCATATTTCATCAGAGTAATGTCTACATAATTAAAGCCCTTTGTGAAATAAGAGACAAGTAGATAGGCAAGCTCATTCCATTTTGCCTCTCACATCACTTGCTCAACGTTTTGAAAACTTTTGTGTAAGTTCAAAATTAGGGCAACATTAGGGAGGAGATTTGCAAGCCCTTAGGGTGTCTTCTTGAGCGTTGCTTTTCACGGATTATACCAGAGGAGAATGACTTTATTATTATTATTATATTATATTTACTGATATCTCATTTAGTTTTGAAAAGTATAGGGGACACACCCAAGACGGAGATAGAAGGCATGAGATTAGACAAGTTAGCTCTAATTGAACCATTATAAGTAAGTAAAAAATTAATCAATATAAAATCTTTTTCTTATTCTTTCCTCGCCTTTTTCCCGCAGTGCGGGATCGGCGGGACATTCATGGGTTCAGACGACCCGGAAAGAATAGAACAGGCCGGCCCGTCACTTCTAAAATTTATAAACAGAAAAATATTTATATTTTGTTACCATGGCAACCATTTCTCTTATCCTTCCTATGAAATGCAAGAGTGAAGTGAGCTTCAAACAATTTTGAGAGCAAAATGATAATATACATTTTAAAGAGCAAGAGTGAAGTGTGCTTCAAACAATTTTGAGATGATATTTTTCAACAGAAAATACAAAAAAGTGGAGTTAGGCAGGGGGACTTTGCTAATTAGAGCGTCGATATATACATAGATAAGAGAAAGTAAAAAGTGGTTTTGGCGACATGCTCTGTCTGTGAACAAAATATCTCAAGCACAAAAAGAGCTAGGAGGTTGATGTACTTTTTCAGTTTTTTTTAATTTTCTCAAAATCCGCTTTAACGATTTTGATTAAAAATTCAAAAATCAATTATATTTTCGATGCTCTTTCAAATGTATTTTCTCATTTTTGCTCTCAAAATAGTTTGAAGCACACTTTACTCTTGTACTTCATAGGAAAAAGATAGAAGAAATGGTTGCCATGGTAACAAAATATAAATATTTTCCCATACTTATAAATTTTATATCTTGAATTCTAATATATCGGCGGGGGCTTAAATAGAAATGCCTGAACCCCCAATAGATATTTTCATGAAATAACGATTATCCGTCAGAGTCTAAGGTGCCGAAAAGACTGTGAATGTGAGTATGAATGAGAAAAAAAGTGTGAATGTTTAAAAAAAAAATATATATATATATATATCAGCGGAAACTAAATATATATCGACACGAAAAACCTGGTGTGACAAGCACAGATCACAACTTTTGATTACCGAAGGTAAGAGAAAGTTGTGATTTGTGGGACCAGTCACACCAGATTTTTTTTAAACAAATCAAGAAATTGATCAACCAAATGTAGAGATACAACAACAAAGCCTGTTCTCTTTTAACTAACTTTTAGCCTAAAAGCTTTTCCGTTTATATGCTTGCAAAAAAAAAAACGCATCCAAAAGAAAGAATAAAAATTCAGGAGAGCTTTTCTTTCTCTTTACGTCTTTCTTATGTTTTAGAGCTCTAAATATTCTCGAGTAATCTCGGGGGTAAGGATAAAAAATTACTATAATAAAGAGTAGAAAATTTAAACAAGCTAATGATCCACCATATTTGCTGTCTCTTAAATGTAAATTTAAATCGCAACTCGTTTTGTCCATTTTTTTTTTTTTTTTTTTTTAGCTAAATAAATAAACTAAGAAAAATTGTCAAACGAGAAAATTTAATGTAAACGAATAATGAATTATTTTTTTTTTATTATTCGCTTGCAGTTAATGTAAATATCATGGAGTGGATAAATTAGACCAACTCACTAATGGATTTTTTTGTTCCAGAGGTGTTATAGAGAGTGTCACGCATTGGTGTTGATTTTTAACACGCAGAAGTACTAGAGTAATTAATCAAAAAATTCATCAATGAGATTATCGTTTGAATTATCTAACTTCTAACAATCAAACTAATTTTAAGATAAGCGATATCAATTGAGATGTGACTGGGTAGTTAATTTAGAAGATTTAGCTTTCATGAAAATAATTTTTCTGTCAACTGTCAACGTTTTGTTCACCAATCACGAACTTCTTCAAGACAGTCAATTGTTTTTGAACTACAAGTTCTAATGTTTTATTGCTCTTATTTATAATTCGAGAATATTGCATTCAAATTTACTTATCCGAATTAGCTTGAATAAATTTTTTCTATCTGGGGAGAGATCTGAACACCCTTTAAATCAACAATAACATTTAATTATCACGTGAGATGTTCAAAAATTTTATTGTTGAAAACATAAAATTTAATTAATCTACAGTATTTCTCTTTCTATCTTAAAGCTTTAATTAAAACATGAAAATTATTATATTGTTTTATGCTAACATATACGGTACCTCAGGCAATAATAAATAATAATAAAAAAATTATATTGTTTGATAATATTGTTGCTTTATCTCGAAATATAAAATGCATAATGATTAAATCAAATTCATTTTAATTAACCGTTTATCAATTTTTAAAATTTTTATCTTCAAAGATATGATCCTCAATTTTTATATCACCTAATGTTTTATTTTCTTGTTTAAAAAAAAAATCTAGTGTGACTGGTCGCACAGTATTCTGTGCTGGTTACAGATTTTTTGTGCAGACATATATTTAGTTTCAGACAGTAGGACACTACTGTACATTTGAATTCAAGATGTAAAATGTATAAACAGAAAAATATTTATATTTTGTTATCATGGCAACCATTTCTCCTATCATTTCTATGAAGTACAAGAGTAAAGTGGTCATCATAATATTTCAAGGGCAAAATGAGAATATACATTTTAAAGAGCATCTAAAAAATAATTGATTTTTCAATTAAAAAAAAAATCGTTGAAGCAAATTTAGAGGAAATCGAAAAAACGGAAAAAGTGCATCAATAAAGTACTTGTACTTTTTGGCCGATTTTGTTCAAAAGCTACGTGTTACGTCTCAGAAGGGTGCCTAACTTAAATATAAAATTTCAACCCCGTAAGTCCTTTCGTTCTTGAGATATTTTGTTCACAATCAGACCATGTCGCGAAAATTCAGGGGACCTCAAAACGTGTATATCCACCCAAATCTCAACATCGAATTTTTGACATGAATCTAATACTTTCTCTTTATATATATTAACATATATAGAGGTAAGAGAAAGTAATAATTTTTGAATGAAATTAAAATGACCTACCAACACTAGTGATTAATATAAAATTTCATACAAAACGGAAAGTATATATTTAAAATTTAAATAATCTGATGTTCTTTGGGGAGGGGGGGGGGTGAATTTAAGCCTTTCTACCTCGGTAATCTCCTTTCAAAATTATTTTTCAATATTTTAATTATTAAATGAATTTTTAGTTACTTTGAAATTATTGTATTATTATTTTCAACCCTTAAACCACCCCAATGTAAATAAATAATAAGTAAATACAAAAATATATACTCAATGAAATAGAAATTTTTAATGTTTAATTGATAAAATAAGAGAATTATTTTTTTAAACTTGTATGTTCCTTGATCCATGTGGATATTTATAAAATATTTAATTAATAAATAATTCAAAAGTATCGGCTTTTGACATATTTAAGAATAAATATTTATATTTTTTTTAAATCACTTTTTTTCTTGGAAAAAAAAAAGAATTAATTACCTTTATTAAGAGGATGGTTGTCACCATTATGGTCGGGGTGAGTTACACTAAATAATTAATCACTTTAATATAAATACACTACACTTTAATATAAATACATTGATAATAGAAACGAGCACACGAGAGAGAGAGAGAGACCGGCCCGCCCGATGGCTCGCTAGCCCGGCACTCAACTAAACTCAGAGCGAGTTTTGCCTGTCTGGGCGCTTTTAGAAATGGATCAAAATAAAAAGACTCATTTTAGAAAAAAAGAAAAAAATACTTTTTATTCTTATCAAATATTCTTATCAAATAATATTTATAGAGAGAAAATAATAATAAAAGCTTTGCCTGTATGGACTTCAGAAAAGAATTAAAATAAAAAATCTCATTTTAGTAAAAGATAAAAAAAAATACTTTTTACTATAATCTAACCTGGGAAAAATAATATTAAGAGATGATTTTAAATATCCCCAGTTCTTTCTTATATATTTCTACCCCCAACAACCCTTAGCAACCCATTATTTTTATTTTTATTTTTTTAAACACTCACACTTTTTTCTCATACACACTTCCATTCACACACACATAAATAAATCTTCTCGGCAACTCAGGCCACTATCGATACTCATTAATTTAATACGATACAATTGGATAGTTAATTTAGAAGATTTAGCTTTCATGAAAATAATTTTTCTGTCAATTGTCAACGTTTTGTTCACCAATCACGAACTTCTTCAAGACAGTCAATTGTTTTTGAACTACAAGTTCTAATGTTTTATTGCTCTTATTTATAATTCGAGAATATTGCATTCAAATTTACTTATCCGAATTAGCTTGAATAAATTTTTATCTCACTATCTGGGGATCCCGAGATCTGAACACCCTTTAAATCAACAATAACATTTAATTATCACGTGAGATGTTCAAAAATTTTATTGTTGAAAACATAAAATTTAATTAATCTACAGTATTTCTCTTTCTATCTTAAAGCTTTAATTAAAACATGAAAATTATTATATTGTTTTATGCTAACATATACGGTACCTCAGGCAATAATAAATAATAATAAAAAAATTATATTGTTTGATAATATTGTTGCTTTATCTCGAAATATAAAATGCATAATGATTAAATCAAATTCATTTTAATTAACCGTTTATCAATTTTTAAAATTTTTATCTTCAAAGATATGATCCTAATTTTTATATCACCTAATGTTTTATTTTCTTGTTTAAAAAAAAAATCTAGTGTGACTGGTCGCACAGTATTCTGTGCTGGTTACAGATTTTTTGTGCAGACATATATTTAGTTTCAGACAGTAGGACACTACTGTACATTTGAATTCAAGATGTAAAATGTATAAACAGAAAAATATTTATATTTTGTTATCATGGCAACCATTTCTCCTATCTTTTCTATGAAGTACAAGAGTAAAGTGGTCATCATAATATTTCAAGGGCAAAATGAGAATATACATTTTAAAGAGCATCTAAAAAATAATTGATTTATGAATTGTTGAGGCGAATTTTGAGAAAATCGAAAAAACTGAAAAAAAATACATCTGTAAAGTACTAGTACATTTTGATCGATTTTGATTAAAAGTGGCTCATGCAGTGGCTAACTTGTCATCACCAATAGAAGAAGCTCTTGTTTAATTTCTTTGACTACTTCAATCTAAGGGTTAGAGTATGGAGGTTCAAATTCATTCAAATTAATTTCAAAAATTAAAAATCTGGTGTGACTGGCGCACAGCACACAACTTTCTCTTACCTTCGGTAATCGAAAGTTGTGTACTGTGCTTGTCACACCAGATTATTTGTGTCGACATGTATTTAGTTCCCGGCAGTAGGGAATATTTGAATTCAGTTGTAAAATTTATAAGTATGGGAAAATATTTATATTTTGTTACCATGGCAACAATTTCTCCTATCTTTCCTATGAAGCACAAGAGTAAAGTGTGCTTCAAACAAGTTTGTGGGCAAAACGAGAATATACATTTGAAAGAGGATCTAAAAAATAATTGATTTTTGAATTTTAATCAAAATCGTTAGAGCGAATTTTGAGAAAATAAAAAAAAAACTGAAAAAGTGCATCAGGAAAGTACTATTACTCCTTGGCCGATTTTGATTAAAAGCTTATTTTTCCGGTCCCGCGGGGTGTTTAACTTAAATATAAAATTTCAGCCTCATAGCTCAATTCCTTCATGCTTAAAATTGAACACACACACACACACACACCCACACACACACCCACCACACACACACAGACAGACCATGTCGCGAAAACCACTTTTTTGGATTCAGGGGACCTCAAAACGTGAAGATCCATCAAAATCTCGACATCGAATTTTTGACATGAATCCAATACTTTCTCTCTATATATATATTACATATATACATAGGTAAGAGAAAGTAAAAAGACTGAAATAATTTATACGACTTTATTTGATTAACACGATGGACGGCTAATTTGTTCACAACGCTCTTATAATTGTAAATGAAAACAAAATATTTATTTTATCATTGGAACATTGAACTCATAAGCATAAACATAATAAATTTCTCGTTGAATTAATCAGTCCCCTAGGGCCCATAATCAAATTAATGAAGGGGACGGGGTGCGGTTAGATATTGCGGGGGTATCAATAATAAATAACACGGGGGCAATGCCACCTGCTGTCTCCCGGGAGCTGCTTTCTAGCTCTAGGTCTATTGGTCTGTCTAGCTGCTTTGGGGCTATTGATCTAGCCTTTTGGGTCATGTTGCCTAACCAAAAGAACTTGGACCTCGGCCACTTTGACTAGACGATATTCATTTTCTTAGTTTCTAATCGGAGATATGAAATAATTTTAAATATATTTCTTATTATAATGTGAATGAATTTAACGGTCCTATGCAGAAAATAAAAAAGTAAACTTTATGTTCTTGAAGTGATCGAAGTTTGTACTGTGCTTGTCCCAGATTTTTTGTGTCGACATGTATTTAGTTTCCGACAGAGGGTACAATTGAATTCAAGATGTAAAATTTATAAGTATGGGAAATATTTATATTTTGATACCATGGCAACCATTTCTCCTATCTTTTCTATGGAGTACAAGAGTAAAGTGGTCTTCAGAAGATTTCAATCACAAAATGAGAATATACATTTTATAGAGAATCTAAAAAATAATTGATTTTTGAATTTAAAAAAAAATCGTTGGAGCAAATTTTGAGAAAATCGAAAAAAACTGAAAAAGTGCATCAGTAAAGTGCTAGTACTCTTTGGCTGATTTTGTTCAAAAGCTTCGTGTCACGTCCCAGGGGGTGCCTAACTTAAATATAAAATTTCAACTTCCTAGCTCTTTTCGTTCTTGAGATATTTTGTTCACAGACACACACACACACACACACCCCACAGACAGGCCATGTCGCGAAAACCACTTTTTTGGATTCAGGGGACCTCAAAACGTGAAGATCCATCAAAATCTCGACATCGAATTTTTGACATGAACCAATACTTTCTCTCTATATATATATTACATATATACATAGGTAAGAGAAAGTAAAAATAAACTTTATGTTCTTGAAGTGATTGGATTTTAATCTGTTTAATATTATATTTATATATGTGTTTTTTCATCCTCTCCATTTTTTTAACTAATCATTTGAACTTATAAAAATCTGGTGTGACTGGTCGCACAGCACACCTTTTTTTCTTACATTCGGTAATTGAAAGTTGTATTCTGTACTTGTCACACCAGATTTTTTTGTGTCGAGATATATTTAGTTTCCACCGATATATATTTGGTATCCAAATGGCTTAAATAAAATCATCGGACTGCCTGGGATCCGAACCCCGGGGGGGGGGGCGAACTCCCTCTCCTCCATACACAAAAATATATTTAAAATCCGAATATACCTGAACCCCAGGGGGCCAGGACCTCTCAAAGACAAATTTTCATTAAATTTTGTGATATGATAAATTTTACACATAAATACATCAACATAATAATGAGATGTCAAGCACTCGCAAATAATTTTTTAATATCTTACAGGAACTTTCTAATCAGCTATATTTAATTCCCTCAAGAGCTAACATCTGTCGAGTCATAAAAAATTTGATAATATAAATGAATGAATAAGAGTTCAGGAGCCCCCGGGCTTGGTGTAGTAGGTGCCTACATTCTATACCAAACGTCGCGGGTTCGGGTGGACCAAGGGCGGATCCAGAGGTGTTTCTCGGAGGGGGGGGGGGAATCTGGTGTGACTCGTCGCACAGCACACTATTTTTTTTTAATTTTGGTAATTTAAAACCGCATTCTGTACTTGTTTGCCAGAATATAAATACACATCAAATTTTTAAGTATTAATTTTAAAAATTTTACATTAAAAATAATTTTTTTTGCGAAAAAAAGGTATTTTTCGAATCTGGCGGGGGGGGGGGGGGGGGGGGGTAATTACCCCCTTTACCCCCCTGTATCCGCCCTTGGTTCGGACCCCAGGTAGTTCGATGATTTTAACATTATTTGAGCCATTTGGATACCAAATGGTTTAAATAGAAATGCCTGAACCCCCAATAGATATATTCATTACAACGGTTATCGTAAGTCTTATATGGCCTAAGTTGCCGAAAATACTGTGTGAATGTGTGTGTGAGTGTGAATGAGAAAAAAAAATCTAAGAATTCAGTAGTAAAGTAAGATAATTATTATAAAAAAAATTTATATTTCGTTTCCGAGGTTCTCTGAAGATGAGTTTGAGGTGCAACGTCGGCAACGAAATATATATTTTTTTAATCAATCCAATTAAAATGGTTCGCGGGTTAATCAAATTTTTATTTCCAATATTCAAAGAGATTTTTAATGATAAAAAGTGAATTTTTTTTTTTTTAATGTATAGGGAGGTAAATCGTTTTGTACAAATTCAACGTTTCAATATCAATAAAAGTAAGTTAATGTTCTATAATCACGCTAAAGGGGTTGAACGGATTTGCACTATAAATTTTATTTTTTTTTCTTCTTTTCTTTGTAGAAAGAATATCTCTCTTCAGAGAGTGATAAGGAGGTTTTTGCGTTTAGAGTGTTTAAGAAATACGACCAACCTTCCTTCCTTTATAATAATAATAAAATAAAATATAATAAATCTTATACTATATATGAATAAAGATGATCATTCCCACACTACACCAAGCTTAAATTTCTTAAAAAAATTCAAATAACGTGTTTTTTTAAGAACGTGAGACCTTTCAAAAGGGACAAATAACAAATGAGGTGTCAATATCGAGCGCCTCAACTATAATTTGAGTAACAAAGACATATCACACAATTCATCTAATTAATTAAATGAAAAAAGAGTATAAATCTTGTTTTCTTATAAGCACTCTACCTAAGAAGGTAAGCGTATGCCTATTTCTGAATGAAACAGATAGTATGAAAATCAATTTGAAAAAATGAAGACAGTTTCCACAAAATTAGAGGAAGAAATTTTGTATACGTGAATACTTGGATCAATCAACAATCAATGGGGTGCATAATTTGGATCGTGTTTGGTTTCTGGAAGGTAAACAACTCATATGATTACTAATTAATTTCTCAAATTAACTCTCCACGACTACCCGACTAGAAATTATTTTGAGATCACCCTTAGTATACATCGGGACCTCATTGGGTCTCAAGGAGGCATGCCCAATAGGGAAATCCCTATAAGCGCCCAATTAGAACCCAATCGGGAAGTTTTCAGGAAAAATAAAATAACTTATAGTCTGTTTCTCCCAATTGTGTTTTATGTGGAACCTAAATGGGAAATAATTGTCTAATCAGGACTTTGCGGCCCAATGAGGACCCAATAGGTCTTAGATTAAAATTTTTAGTCGGGTAGTAAAGAGTGAACCAAAATTAAATGTTGATTTTTAGGAAAATTTAATAATCAGTAAATTAATATATTTTACCCTAATGGTGCGTGAAATTTTTGACTGTACAATTCCTACTCTTTTGATAGCTCGGACACCTTGAATATAATTTTATTTAAGTAAATTTCGAGATCTATTAATTTGAATAAGATATGAATAAGAATTCAATGATTCAATTCCTCAATTCAGATTAACTAAACACATTTGTTAAATATACAGTAGGCCTAATTTTATATTATCGAACTGAAAACTATAATTGACAAATAATTATGAAATGAAAAAAGAAATATGAACAGAGTTATGCTGAGGAACTTTGACAGATGATACAATTTAATCTATCTCTCTTAAACAACGAAATACCACTAGCTGCTGTTCTCTTCTTTTCCTGACTACTTATCCTAATTGAACTACCAATTATAAGCCCTACGAATCTTTTTACTTTTTTTTTAATGCAACTGAAGATGAAAAGAAAAAGCTTCTTTCAAGACAACAAATCCGCCACCTAAGCAATTTTGTTGCCTAAGCTCAAGGTATTTGTGGCGCGGGCTGTACTTCATGGAAAATATAAAAAAAGAAACAGTTGCCAGGGTAACAAAATGTTTATAAATTTTTTAATGTACCCTCCAGGAAAATAAATGTATGTCGGCATAAAAATATCTGGTGTCCCAAGCACAGAAAACAACATGTTTGTGTTATGCGACCACTTTTTCTTTTTAGGTTTTATATTTAAAATTTAGTATGTAAAGTATTGGATTAATTTTATTATTTTTTCTTTTGAAAGAGAAAGAGTTAATCCTTTTTTAAGGGCCTGCATTCGTTCCAAACAGATATGATTTTTCATTTAAAAGAGAGGATTATTATTTTTCGTTTTGTCTGGAATTTATTTTATAATTAACTTATTGTATATAAATTAATGCAATGTATTCAAGCGTAAATCCAAGATTAAACATGACGTAAAAGAAAAAATATCCCGAATTAAAAATGACTTTAGATAAAAAAAAAATCTGGTGGGACTGTCGCACAGCACACAACTTTCGATTACCGAAGGTAAGAGAAAGTTGTGTTCTGTGCTTGTCACACCAGATTTTTCGTGTCGACATATATTTAGTTTCCGCCAATATATTAGAATTTAAGATGTCAAATATGTCAAATTTATAAACATGGGAAAATATATATATTTTGTTACCATGGCAACCATTTCTCCTATCTTTCCTATGAAGCACAAGAGTAAAGTGTGCTTCAAACAATTTTGAGGGCAAAACGAAAATATACATTTGAAAGAACATCTAAAAAATAATTGATTTTTGAATTTTAATCAAAATCGTTTGAGCGAATTTTAAGAAAATCGGAAAAAACTGAAAAAGTACATCAGTAAAGTACTAGTACTCTTTGGCCGATTTTGATTAAAAGCTTATTTTCCCGGTCCCGGGGAGTGTTTAATTTATATATAAAATTTCAACCTAATAGCTCAATTCCTTCATGCTTAAAATTGAACACACACCCACACACCCACCCACACACAGACAGACAGAGACAGACCATGTCGCGAAAACCACTTTTTTGGATTCAGGGGACCTCAAAACGTGTATATCCATCAAAATCTCGACATCGAATTTTTGACATGAATCCAATACTTTTCTCTCTATATATATATTAACATATATATAGAGGTAAGAGAAAGTAAAAAATCTGGTGTGACTGGCACAGCACACAACTTTCTCTTACCTTCGGTAATCGAAAGTTGTGTTCTGTGCTTGTCACACCAGATTTTTTGTGTCGACATGTATTTAGTTCCCGGCAGTAGGGAATATTTGAATTCAGATGTAAAATTTATAAGTATGGGAAAATATTTATATTTTGTTACCATGGCAACCATTTCTCCTATCTTTCCTATGAAGCACAAGAGTAAAGTGTGCTTCAAACAATTTTGAGGGCAAAACGAGAATATACATTTGAAAGAGCATCTAAAAAATAATTGATTTTTGAATTTTAATCAAAATCGTTAGAGCGAATTTTGAGAAAATCGAAAAAAACTTAAAAAGTACATCAGTAAAGTACTAGTACTCTTTGGCCGATTTTGATTAAAAGCTTATTTTGTCGGTCCCGGGGGTGTTTAACTTAAATATAAAATTTCAGCCTCATAGCTCAATTCCTTCATGCTTAAAATTGAACACACACACACACACCCACACACACCCACACACACACACACACACACACACACACAGACCATGTCGCGAAAACCACTTTTTTGGATTCAGGGGACCTCAAAACGTGAAGATCCATCAAAATCTCGACATCGAATTTTTGACAGAATCCAATACTTTCTCTCTATATATATATATTACATATATACATAGGTAAGAGAAAGTAAAAATTATAAAAATATCTTAAATTGTTTAACGTGTTAAAAATATTAAATAATTTTCAATCACAATGAATAGTAGATATAAGTCTTGATTAATGATTAATAAAAATATTATATTAAATTAATAAATTAATTTTGAGTATAGTGGCTGTAATGAAAAAAAATACTTTAAATTTTAACGGTGATAAAAGAAATAGAACTCATTAGAGAATAATTAGTGATGTAGGCCTATTAATACTATTTGGGAAAAGGATAGAAAAATATTTGGGACATTAATTATACAATAAAAAATAAAAAAAATGATAGATCATTTTTTTTCAACCTCACTTTGAATTTATGTCACAATTTGCTTTTAATAAACAAGTGAGATGATGTTAGTCTAATTGTAAAAACGTAGGGGGCCACTAAACCGTGTCATCATTCATAATTATTTGAAAAACATGTGCATCAATCATTTCGAAAATAAATAAAAAAATCTGATGGGACTCAAATAGATTTCTCTTATGTTCGGTAATCGAAAGTTGTGTGATGTGCTGTGTCGCGTATGTTTATAGTTACTGATAGTAGGGTTAATCAATTTATATCAAATGATATAAATAAATGTGCCTAGACTATATAAATAATAAATAAATAGTATATAGTGTTTTTTGCCTCGGTTATCAAGACTTAAAAAAAAACCATACTAAAAAAATACTCCATATCTCTGATGTGATCCACAAAACATAATTCAAATTGTATTTTAATAGAAATCTGATTAATGTTTAATTTCATCTCGTTCCTCCCACCTTCCCTCATCTCTCTGATATTGTAATTTAATTACAAATCAAGTACAGTTTATAACTTATATGTTTAAAATAGTTTGACAACCATAAACTAACCGGAAGGTTTAACCGGACAGGAATTTATATTAATAATTAATTATTAATAATGCCTTTCAACTCTTTGATAAATGGAAGCTCGAGGCGAAGTAAATATATTCGGATATCGTTTCGATTGATTTTCAATACAAGTTCGATTTCTAATACCATAAAAAAATTTAATTATATTATATGCGTTGAAGGGGGAGGGGGGAAGGAAATTCCGATTTCCCCGTAGGATTTAACAAATTTAGAGTTATATTAGATTTTTTAGAAAAAAATTTCAACCATCGAGCTCTTCTCGTCCTTGAGATATTCTGTCCCCCACAGACACGCAGGCAGACCATGCCGCGAAAACTACTTTTTTGGATTCAGGGGACCTCTAAACGTGTATATCCATCAAAATCTCGACATCGAATTTTTGACATGAGAGTAATACTTTCTCTATATAAGAAAGAATAAATAGTCTGTCTTTGAGAGAGAGGGTTAGGTGAACTAATTAAAAGCTTTTTTCCTCTTATAAATTCAAATCCCTCATTCAACGAATAATTAATATTTTAATATTCTTTGAACAAGAATATGTCTGTTGTTGTAATGTCCAGAGACAAATAATAATTTTCTAAAAAAGATTTGAAACACTTGAAGAAGAAACAATCTATGACGAAACGCTTTACTTAAAATGAAATTAAATCAGTTGAAAAAGTGGCTGTTGAATATTAATTTCATTTCCAAATAACCTAACTCAAACTATTACTTAAATACGTATATATAGGCCTATATTGCATGAACAAGTATGAACGTGTCTGCAAGTCTAGATCAAACGTATAAGATTTCAATATGATCAAAGAATATAATTTTTTGAAAGATTAGTTGCTTTCATTTGATTAATAACCTATTTAGTTTTAAGCATTGGAAGTGCATTTAAGGTCAAAATGAACTTAGTGCACATAAAATTAATTTAAAGCGGTGGGGATTAACTCATAGCATGGTACACATATTGATATTTTAATAATAGGCCTATACGAAAGATTTCACATCTAAGGAGTAAAATAAAATTTGCAGAAAAATTGCAAATTAAACACGAGATCAAAAAAACAAGAAAATATTAAAAGATGCAATGCAACCATATAGAACTTAAAACACATTTTGAGAAATTTTTAAATTTCAATATTAAATAGAATATTTAACAACTAAATAGTATAATTAACGAACAATTAGTAATTTTGAGTTGAAATACCTAGGTAAAATAGGTGAGAAACGGAGAGGATGAAGGTGACGCGACCGGCTGCCATAATGGCTGACTGCAAAGTGAAGCGGCTTCGAAAATCTTGCGAAAATTAACACAGAAACACACTAGACAAGATCCTCCCTCCTACTGAGGAGACAAGGCATCCCATCGGCTCTTTGGAGCAGGCGAATTCTGGCGCCAAGATTTTATCGCCTCTGATTGGTTGATTAGTAGGAGAGAGGGGAGAGAAGAGAGAAGAGAAGGGGAGAGAAGTGAGAAGGGGAAGGAGGAGAAGAGATTGATAATGAATCAGTCTTCTCAAATTCTCTATATAGTTTTTTCAATTGATTGGTGCAATTAAAATTAATTTCTTGGAATGGAAGATTTATTGCATTTATTTTTGACCAAGGCATTAGAGGTCAAGTTTTAATTATAAAAAGAAATATTTTTATTATAATTCGCTTTATTGAAGAACTCTACATAGTTTTTTTTTTTTTTTTTTTTTTTTTTTTTTTAACACACTTTTTTCCATTCACACTCACATTCACACACACATAGACAGTCTTTTCGGCAACTTAGGCCATAAACGATTTTATACGATAACTGTTATTTGTATAATAAATATATTTTGGTCCAAGCATTCTTATTTAAGCTATTTGGTATCCAAATGGCTTAATAAAATCATCAGACTGCCTGGGATCCGAACCCTCGACCCTTGGTATACAAGGCGCGCTCCCAACTACGCCAAGCCCGAGAGCTATCTATAATCAAAAGTCAAATAGTGAAAATGGAACTGTGATTTTCTCTTATTTTAGTGAATTTCAATTTTGAATAGTAGGTCTATATAAAATGAGAGAAAGTAAAAATTAGGAATCAGAAAGCAATAGAAAACATTCTTTATCGTATTTATTAGTTTGTCTTATGATAGTTGTGGACTGTGCGTCCTGTCACACCAGATTTTTTTTATTTTCTTTTTTCTTTACATAGGCCTATATAATTCTTCTGTACGTGTGTATGTGACTGAACTCCTCTTAAACGACTGAACCGATTTTGATGAAATTTTTTGAGTCTGTTTGTGAGAGTCCCGGACAGATTATGATTCACAAAAAATCATAAGTTAATGAATAATTAACCGTTAAAATAAGAAAAAAATAAAGATAGGGGGCTATTACAACTTCGAAATAAAAATAAAATTTGAGTTTTTTCGGACCATCTAATAAATACATTATTAATTTTTTTTTTTTTTCTTTTTTAAATAAGAGCAACTCTCCCTTCTCCCTTCTCTCCCTTCTCGTGGCTTTGATTCATTCGAGAATTGTCAGTAAAATTAATTAAACATCCCTTTTGATAAATTCCTAAACTCGGATGTGTCTTTTTAATCTTTTTTTTCTCTCTTTATTTTCTCTTTTATATTTGAAAGGGAGAGATTCAGTGAATCTTAAAATCATTAGAATTAATCTCAAAACTTTTTTATATGTTTTGTAAACGATGCCAAAATAAATAAAGTAAAATCAATTTCACTTTTATCCAATAAGTAAGTTGAGGGAAATTTTTCAATTGTTGAAAATACAACCAATACGATATGTTATATTAGTGTTTATATTAGTGTTTGCTGTTCTTTTATGAGGAAAGCCAATATTTATATAACAGGACGTTTATAATTTTTTAGATGTTAGTCGGCTTAACCATTGCCTCCTCAGGGGGTGCCTAACTTGAATATAAATTTTCAGCTACCTAGCTAGTTCTTGAGATAATATTTTGTTCACAGAAACACACACAGACAGACAGATAGACAGACCATGTCGCGAAAACCACTTTTTTGGGTTCAGGGGACCTCAACACATGAATTTCAATCAAAATCTCGACATCGAATTTTTGACATGAATCCAATTCTTTCTCTCTCTATATATTATCATATATACAGAGGTAAGAGAAAGTAAACAAACTGGTGGTGATTTATTTTATGAGAATTATGATTATTCTCAAGACATTTCCATTGTTTACAAATATTAACAATAGATCTTAGATGCAATAACTTGAAATTAATTAGTATCCGAAGGCTTTGTTGTCGATATACATCCTTAGTGCGCTACTATACAATATTAGAATACAAACAATACATCTGAAGAATGAGATGGAATCAAACTTTCATAATAAAGGCAGGAAAGCCAGAGGATAAGGACAATTTTAGAAATCTATGTAAAATAAAAATTATAGAATACAAGGCAATGCTGAAAAAAGTTTCTCATTCAGAAAATAGATCGTATTTCAATAATAGAAGATAGACAACCCACAAAACCAATACAATAGAATGAGATATTTTTGGAATAAGTTAATTTGTAATTCAAATGTTGGAGAAGACAATCCCAGAAAGCTAGTAATTAGTTTAATAATTGTTTTCAAGTTAATTAACAATCTACGTGGCCGTGACGCAGAGAGAGGACTTTAGCTCCTCGTGGCTAGGATCGCGGGTCGCTTTCCGTCTCAAGCGAGAAAAATTTATTTCATTTGAGTTGGCTACCAATCATTTGAAATAGGGATGAGGCCTAAATGGCCTTAGATGCCGAAAAAGAATTTAAACAAATAAAAAAAAAAATCTGGTGTGACTGGCGCACAGCACACAACTTTCTCTTACCTTCGGTAATCGAAAGTTGTGTTCTGTGCTTGTCACACCAGATTTTTTGTGTCAAAATGTATTTAGTTTCCGACAGTACGGTACATTCGATTTTCAAGATGTAAAATTTATAAGTATGGCAAAATATTTATATTTTGTTACCATGGCAACCATTTCTCCTATCTTTTCTATGGAGTACAAGAGTAAAGTGGTCTTCAGAAGATTTCAATCACAAAATGAGAATATACATTTTAAAGAGCAACTAAAAAATAGTTGATATTTGAATTTAAAAAAAAATCGTTGGAGCAAATTTAGAGAAAATCGAAAAAAAACTGAAAAAGTGCATCAGTAAAGTGCTAGTACTCTTTGGTCGATTTTGTTCAAAAGCTTCGTGTCACGTCCCATGGGGGTGCCTAACTTAAATATAAAATTTCAACCTCCTAGCTCTTTCCCTTCTTGAGATATTTTGTTCACAGACAGACAGACACGGACAGACAGACAGACCATGTCGCGAAAACCACTTTTTTGGATTCAGGGGACCTCAAAACGTGAAGATCCATCAAAATCTCGACATCGAATTTTTGACATGAATCCAATACTTTCTCTCTATATATATATTACATATATACATAGGTAAGAGAAAGTAAAAAGAAACAACGAACGTTCTACGAATCAATAAGCTAAGGATATAATTTTTTTTTTCAATTTTGTTAAAATAATTTTTACTTCCTCCCTGAGTCCAAAAAAAATTGGCAAAATTGTCTGACTATTTGAGGTCAAAATAAAGTATGAAGGAAAGCTATAAGATTGAAATTTTATATTTAGGTTAGGTATCTCTCTGAGGTGCGAAATAAGCTTTTGATCAAAATCGGCCAAAAAGTACTAATACTTTACTGATGTACTTTTTCAGTTATTTTTCACAATTCGGTCTGACAATTTTGATTAAAATTCATACATCAATTGTTTTTTAGAAGTTCATTAAAATGTATATTCTCATTTTACCCTCAAAATTGTTTGAAGAACACTTTACTCTTGTAATTCAGAGGAAAGATATAATATATTCAGATTTCATGACATAACAAAATATAAATATTTTTCTATGTTTATAAATTGTATATCTTGAATTCAAATGTACTGTACTGCTGGACAGTACGTCGACAAAGAAAATCTAGTGGGACAGAGAACACTACTTTCAATTACGTATGCTGTTCGACCAGTCTCTAAATCCCTAAATAGTCCCTAAATAAATCCAACAGATTTCGGACCGCTGTCCGACCAGTCACGCCAGAATTGTTTAAATATTGAATTAATTATATATCATTAATGGCCTGGAAAAATAAGAACTTATGGAATTTAATATATAAGATATTTTATTATTATTATTTGATTTAAAAATTATATGGGATTTAACGGAATTAAGAGGTATCTTCATCATTAAAAGTGTTAATATCTTTATAGGTATGACAAGAAATCTTTATAGGTTTAATAAAACATAAATCATTATGGAAGGGGTGGTGAAATAATAAAACTGAGCCTTATCGTCTTCTTATGAATTACATTTTATGAGGTACCTATTTTGTTTTAAGCTCATTTCCTTTGGTGTCGTCAAATTTTAACAGCCTAGAAATAATCTTGTCTTAAAATTTTTCAAATCCAAAACCCCTCTCTCTAAATGGGGTAGATTGCAAAAGATTAGGTCTCAAAATTTAAATAATTCAAAAAATAGATTAAATCCTTGTATTTTATAAACTGGTGTGGCCAACTCAAGATAATCAATATTAGTTTGTAACTCATTTTTAAATCTCTTTTAGAAAATAAGAGAAATATAAATATTTCTTAAATGATTAAAATAAAAGCGTCATTAATGTTTGAAAAACATAATTACGTTATCAAAATTTTAATAAATTATTTATTCATTAAAGAGAATATAATATAGAGTATCTTTTAAAAGAGATTATCAAAAAAAAAAAAAAAAATATTGCTTAAAAATGAGTTCTCGGAGATAGATTAGTAGCGTTTAGTATTATAAATTCTTATACTACTATTGGATTATATTGCTACGACAGACCCTTAAATCAAGTACGACAAAGAAGCGATTGATTTTAAGATTTTATCAAGAAATGTACGTAGATCATTCAAAACACGTAAAAAATACTATTAGGGGGTAGTATGTTAAGACGTGCTTTGAATAGTCTAAATTTTCGCTTTATCAAATTATAAATTCACTGTTTTTTAGTAATCTAAGGAAAAATAGGCAGCCAAAAAGAAGGTGGCTGGTGGAATTTGTAGCAGGAATGAAAGTTAGAAAAAAGGAAGCCAGAATTTTTTCTTTAAAAATATATTTTAACAGCTTAAGTTTCGGCCTTGATCAAAACCATCCTCGAATGACCTCTAACAGCTCCGAGGATGGCTTTGACCAAAGCCGAAACGTATGCTGATAAAAAATATTTTTAAAGAAAAAATTCTGGCTTCTTTTTTTCTAACTTTCATTCCTGAAGAAAAATATTTTTCTCAAATCTTATTTTCACGCCCTAGGGGGGTGCCTAACTTAAATATAAAATTTCAACCTCCTAGCCTAATTCCTTCATGCTTTAAATTGAAACCAAACAGACACACAGACAGACCATGTCGCGAAAACCATTTTTTTGGAGGGAGCCTGAAAACGTGTATATCCATCAAAGTCTCGGCATCGAATTTTTGACATGAATTCAATACTTTCTCTCTCTATAGATATATGTGTATTAACTTATACATATAGGTAAGAGAAAGTAAAAATTCAAATCCGAGTTGTGATAAGTTCTATATACAAAAAAAATGCGGTAACTCACCCCTGTAAAATTCTAAGTGGACTAACCATATTTTACTTTTCTACCTAATTAAAAAATTCCTACAATATTCAGCAAGGGATTCGATGGGTTCCTAAGTTACCCAGTGTTATTATTATCTGTTTATGAGAGTTACGAAATCTTCAAAAATTAATTCCGCCCCAGTAATAAGAAATTTTAGAATGACATTAAAATGTTTCTATCCCACTATGCTATTTGCTAAATATTGAATATAAATTTTAACTCAGACGGAAAAACACTTATTTTTTAGTAAAAGTATTAAAAAACAATAATATCTTTGTGCATTATAGGGGATGGGGCATTAACCCCCCTGGTTAATGCCTTCATACCTCCCCCCTCCTTTAAGGAAATGCGAGCCATCACCGCGAAATTACTCTCAAAATAATTTGAATACATTTATAAATAATTATTTTAATTTTTATTTTATTTTGAAATTATTTTATTTTAATTTTCAACCCTTAATCCACTGAGCTATGAGAGTTTCGAAATCTTCAAAAATTAATTCTGCCCCAGTAATAAGAAATTTTAGAATGACATTAAAATGTTTAAAAGTATATTAAGAAAATTTGATTAACAAAAATCTAGGCCATATAGAAAGAATATATAATGGTAAATAATGGTGACTTAAGAAAAGATTTAAAAAAAAAAAAACACGGACTTGGTGTAGCTGGTAGCGTGCCTACCTTCTATACCGAACGCCGCGGGTTTCGGAACCCTGGGAGTCCGAAATGGATTCCAAATGGCTTAAATGGAAATGCCTGGACCCCCAATATGTATATTATTAATTAATAACGGTTATCGTATAGTCCTATATGGGCTGAGTTGCCGAAAAGACTGTGTGAATGTGTGTGGGTGAGTGTTTAAAAAAAAGATAAAAAAATAAAAAAGTTAAATAATTTTTTTTCAATGACACCCCCCCTCTTCGTGAAATACAAAATATTTAATTTCATATTCAAAAGAATCGTTTTTCGCAGTCAAATTATTTGTTTCTTTCGATAAAATGCATAATAATTACCTTTAATAAGACTCTCAAGAGGGTGTGTTGGCTGACGGTGTAGTCAGGGTGGGTTACACTATATTAATTATTCACTTTGATTCACTTTAAACACAAAAAAGAGAGCAGCGCCTGCATCTCGGCCACGCTCTCGACTCCACTGAACGAGAGAGAGACTTGTTTTTCTTTGTATAGGAATAAATAGATGAAAATAACAATTCCCTTTTTATTAAAAGTAAAAAAATACATTTTACTCTAATCTAACTATATTTAGAGGGAAAATAATGTCAACAAGTGATTTGGAATATTCCAAGGCCTTTCTTAAATAATCAACCCTTCATCCCCCCCCCCCCCCCTAATCAAAATAAAAATCAACGCTATTTTTTGAATGTTTTCTATTTATTTGGCCTCGATTTATCTAAAATAAATTTAAAAAGCATTTTTTTCAATTTTTTAACCCCTAATTCAATCATAATAAATAAAATAATTAACGATGCTATCGCCTTCGGCGAGCTTCGCATCTAGTCAGAAAAAAATTAAAACCCTCTCTCCCTGAAAAAACTTCCCTGAATCCGCCTTTGGGTTTCACACATAGTATAATTTTCTAGAATGAGTCTTACTTTAGGCCAGTGGTTTCCAAACTTTATATTACAACGCCTCCCTTAAAAATATTTAATCGTATGACCCCCCCCCCCCCGACCCATTCAATAAAATAATACAAAAACAAAAATTCTTAAGACTAAAATATATAAATTTATATAAAAATATTTTTTTATTTATTCTTATTTATATTAAAACTAGGAATCATTTGGAAAATTGATCTTTATGGCCAATATTCGCGCCTCCCCTTAGACTAGTCCGCGACTCTTTAGGGAGGCGCGCTTCACAGTTTGGAAATCGTTGCTTTATTGGAACTTTTCGGCCGGGATTAACCCCTGCCATGCCCTCGGGGCTTGGTGTAGAGGTTAGCGTGCTAACCTCGTATACCAAACGTCGCGGGTTCGGACCCCGGGCAGTCCGATGATTTTATTTAAACCAATTGGATACCAAATGGCTTAAATAAGAATGCCTGGACCCCCAATAAATATAATTATTTATACAGCTGTTATCGTAAAAGTCTTAAATGGCCTGAGTTGCCGAAAAGACTGTGTGAATGTGTGTGGGTGTGAGTGTGAATGAGAAAAAAAGTGTGTTTTTTTATAAAAAAAAAAAAACCTGCCAACGGTGAATTCTTTGGATTATATAGATATGTTGAATAGGGATGAGGATGCAGCCAATTATTTGAGCCTCTATTTATTAATAAACACTATATTGAAACGTTTCGGCCGGATCAACCCTGCCATCTTCAGCCTTCAAAGAGCATATTCAAATTTTATATACAAAAAATACAGTTTTCGTTTATATTAATACAAGTTATTTGCATTCTATGTCAAGTAAATATAATTTTATTTATTATAAACCTGAATTTCGTGGTATCACTTGTTTTTATTTTAAGTATAATTACATTTGCTTGACAAAAAATGCAAATAACTTGTATACTTAAAATAAAAACAAGTGATACCACGAAATTCAGGTTTATAATAAATAAAATTATATTTACTTGACATAGAATGCATATAACTTGTATTAATATAAACGAAAACTCTATTTTTTGTATATAAAATTTGAATATGCTCTTTGAAGGCTGAAGATGGCAGGGTTGATCCGGGCCGAAACGTTTCAATATAGTGTTTATTAATAAATAGAGGCTCAAATAATTGGCTGCATCCTCATCCCTATTCAACATATCTATATAATCCAAAGAATTCACCGTTGGCACTAGTTTAAACATGATTAAATTTAAATAATTTAACCATAATTATAAGTAGAGACACTAGGTTTAGTTTAAAACGTTTACTTTTAATTATTAATATTTATAATTATTTCAATTGTTATCTAATGGCATATGCAAATTTTTACTATTTTTTGTATGAACCGCTATGTATCCTAAGCAAAATTAACAATTTATCGCCCTGAAGATGGGAATGATGCCTTCCTGGAAACGTCAACGGAATTTAAATAAATTTTTTATTCTCTGCTGGCTTACACCTTCCTGCTCTCCCGAATTATTACTCAGTCATCGAATTTCTTCGTTTGGGAATGGAATATTATAACTATCAAGAGAATAATAGTACCTGGTATGTATACGGTATAGTGGATCTCAAATTACATTCAGCTATTCCCTATAGGAAAATGGGAATTAATTTTTGAAAAGCTTGCATAGTAAAAATATAAAATTTCAATGTCTCCCTTAGGACAACTGATGTCAAATAATATGAAGAATAAATTTATATTTGTTAGCCCCTGGCTCTTAAAATAAAACTCTCGTTTCAAGATAATAGACAGATGTACTAAAGATTTGCTTCGAAATATTTCCAAATATTAGGATTAAAGATTATAAAGAAAATAAAAAATAAAATTGAGAAAAAGAAAGAAACAACTGAATTTATGTCAATTAAACTTTTCCAATTAACGTTAAATTTCTATCAAAAACTATTTAATAGCAAAGCCGAAAAATAGCTTAATTAATTTTTTTTTTTTTACAGATTTGGTATGACATATTTTTTTATCAAATCAAACAAGGCTGAACTTCGATTGAGTGTCCAGGAAAAAATAAAGAAGAAATGCTATTTGGGAAGAAAAAATAAAAGTACTTCATGAAATTAAAGTAAAAATGTTTTTTAGTGAACTCAGTGCTTTAGATCTAAATGGAGAAGCCTGGAGCGAGACTAGCCCTGGGGTTGGTTTTATTTTTATTAATGCCTAATAATATATTTTTTTTTAATCTAAATGAACCGTTTGCCTGACTAACGAAAGTACACGACACGCCAGAAGCGGGCCTGCCATAGATATTTGGGCCTGCAAGTTGTTTTAAATATAACCGCTCTATGGAGCAAAGCTTTAGATTATCTAATAATCACGATTAAAAATATTCTACATAAATAAAGATGAAGAAAATAATTGCGTTTTGAAAATGTACTGTATTACAAAAATGTAAAACAATTATAAGATAATAATAAAGAAGAAATTTAGATATTCTGAATAAATAAACGTTTTATTATTATAATAATTAACTTTCTAAAATGCAGAGTAAATATGGAAATTGCCTTTCGAAAATGCACTAGTTTCAAAACACCCTCGAAACGAGGAGAGAATTAATATTAAAACCTTATAGGTATTAATGAGAATATAATTTACTCAATTATAAAATATTGAACTTGAGTGAAAGTAAAGTCATAAAGAGAGAGAAGTGAACAAAAGATAATAAATTTTTCCATATCGTTAAGATAATAAAGCAAAAATGTGGTTAGAAAACCGGTAGAATGATGTGACGATTAGGACCGCCGATATTCGGTTTCGGTTCGGTTTCGGCCGTTTGGAAAAATTTTGGGTTTGGGGGTGGTTTGGGTTTTGCAAAGGGGGGGTTTTTGCCGGGCACAAAAGGAAAAAGGGGGGGGGAAAAAAAAAAAAAAAAAAAATAGAGAATTAAAAAAAAAAAAAAAAAAAAAAAAAAAAAAAAAAAAAAAGGTGACGATGTCCCTTTCTTTATTAGCCTATTTGCTAAGCTAAGAGCCCTGAGATCGAGAAAAGTGTTCAGACCTAACTGCTGATTAATGAAGAAAGTCAAGTCAAAAGTCAAAAGTGAAAATACAAAAAATAAATAAATCCGAAATTTAACCCCTCCATGTGTCATTAGGTAGATTAGAATGATCAACAGATTATATTTTTTTTTTGTTATATTCCTTGTTTTATTAATTATTATATGTAAAAATATAATAATTTATAAAAAAAACTAATTTTATGCTTTACTTATATTTAAATAAAGAATTAATAAAACGAATGAGCTGATATTTACCTAAAATCTTAAAGTTTAGAAGAATTTCAATTTTTTTGAGGAGCAAAGCGTGAAGTGGACCGCCAACAAACGACGCCATGGTGCAACTGACAAGGAATATAAATAATTGCAAACTGCAACACAGAAGATGCTTTCACTATCAGAGCCGTAGCTCAACTGAGGGCTCTTTGTATTCACCTAGTGAATATATTGCAAACGCTAAGACTCGATCGTCAGCTCCAACTCCAGATTCTTCCTATTATGTTGGACAACCTTGGCCTAGCATCTTTGACCCAGAAATTATAGAAATAGATAATTGGCAAAGATCCAACTTATTTTAATTAAAAACCTATACGAATATATCTTGTTTCTAGTAGAACGTTGTTCTTTTACTCGGTCATAAATTCTCTAGGTGGAAGGTGAGTAATTCAAAATAAATTAATTACTTTAATTTATTATAAGAGGTTTTAATTTTTATTCAGGTTTACGATGGAGGCAATTATCATCGTTTCGGCACTATGCCTTCCTCAGAACCTACAATTACAATTTTTACAAAGATATATCAATAAAATGTTTTTCTTAATCATACTGTTAACATATAAATATGATTTTAATAAAGATTTTTTCCTCTAGCATGCTATTATTTCATTTGCCCGTATTATACTTATTATAAGTACAGTTAAAAAAATTATTTTATAGTTTTTGATTTACAATTATTTTTAAATATTAATTCAAACAATTGGATGATCAATTCTATTATACATAAATGTCTGCGTGTTGTAAATATAAAAATTTCTCTGAAATACAAGAGTCGTCATTCTATTAAAATTTTTTATTTCTTATGACATTTATTTAATTTATTGTTTATCCTTATTCAATTTATTTCAACATCAATTATATTCAATTCAGTATTTCTTTTACAAATTGTTTCAATTTAATATATTTCTTAATGATTAACACATACAAGATTTGATTTTTTATGACTTGATATATTTTTAGTTTTAATTAGTGTGAACTTAGATACGTAATTAGTGTGATTGATTCAAGGGTTACAATATTTTTTTTGTCTTTGATTTTTTACATATATATTATTATCTTAATTATTGTCTTACAAGCTATAAATTACTAATTTTCACAATAATATATCGTTACTAGGTGGTACTTATGATTAATTTTATTTTTAATTTTAAAAATTTCTTTATAGGCGGGAATTAAATCAAAATTAAAAAAATAAATAAAAAATTAAAATTAAAATTCCGCCTATAAAGAAATTTTAAAATTAAAAATAAAATTAATCATAAGACCAAGTAGTATATTATTGTGAAAATTAGTAATTTATAGCTTGTAAGACAATAATTAAGATAATAATATATATGTAAAAAAATCAAAGACAAAAGTAAAATATTGTACCCTTGAATCAATCACACTAATTACGTATGCTAAGTTCACACTAATTAAAACTAAAATTATATCAAGTCATAAAAAATCAAATCTTGTATGTGTTAATCATTAAGAAATATATTAAATTGAAACAATTTGTAAAAAGAAATACTGAATTGGAATATAATTGGATGTTGAAATAAATTGAATAAGGTATAAACAATAAATTAAATAAATGTCATAAGAAATAAAAAATTTTAATAGAATGACGACTCTTGTATTTCAGAGAAATTTTTATATTTACAACACGCAGACATTTATGTATAATAGAATTGATCATCCAATTGTTTGAATTAATATTTAAAAATAATTGTAAATCAAAAACTATAAAATAATTTTTTTAACTGTACTTATAATAAGTATAATACGGGCAAATGAAATAATAGCATGCTAGAGGTAAAAAAATCTTTATTAAAATCATATTTATATGTTAACAGTATGATTAAGAAAAACATTTTATTGATATATCTTTGTAAAAATTGTAATTGTAGGTTCTGAGGAAGGCATATGTGCCGAAACGATGATAATTGGCCTCCATCGTAAACCTGAATAAAAATTAAAACCTCTTATAATAAATTAAAGTAATTAATTTATTTTGAATTACTCACCTTCCACCTAGAGAATTTATGACGAGTAAAAGAACAACGTTTACTAGTAAAAAGATAGTTATCACGGTCCAGCTTCATATATATATATATATACGAATATAGATAAAGTAATCATTTTAAATAATAGAAATCATTTGAATTTAATTCTATTATTTTTTGAAGAGGAGAGAGAAAAGAATTGTTTGATTTTACAACTCAATATAACATATAGGTTTTTATTGCCAAACTACTTTGGCTTTTTTAAATGTATAGAGATTTTCGCACAGGTGACGATTAATTGAGACTGACTTTTATTCAAATGAGACGTGTGTTAATTTGAAGACGAGAAAGAATTCATTTAAATTAAAAAGAGAGAGAGATTCTTTTTGTCTGCCAGTGAGCCTACGTCACGCAACATTAAATATCCCCCCCCCTTTTTTTTTGCTTCCGATAGGTTAAAGATACTGACATTGTCAAGATTGATAATCTTTAAAACTCAAGGGGTGGGGGTTCGGATTTTAAGCAGTCCGATGAATGTTCATTTTAAACAATTGTATACCAAGTGGTGTAAATTTTGTCTGGGTCACATGTTTTGTAATTAAAATATTAAGTGTATTGATTTATAAAGCTAAGGAATTATCAGTAGGTTTATGTGTGAGTGTACATCTTAAAAACGCAAAGAGCTATTTGATATGTGTTTCTTTCAATAAAATTGCAAATCTTTTTAGGAAATTAGTCAACCAGAAGTGTTATTTAGCACATTTTTTATTTTAGGCTTCTAGGACTAGGTTAGAATTATCTAAATTTACATTCTTTATCAAATGAGTGTTTATACAAATACACAAATATACATTAAGGGTTTTTGTGATCCTTCTCACTTGAAGTATAAGGTTAATTTTAATTAATTAATTCTTTCTATCTTCTCCTCTCTAATCTAATCAAACAAAAATAATGTTAATGCACAATTGTTGGCATACTGTAAGAGTCTTCGAATAAATGAAGAAAACATTAAAATTAATTTTTATTTTAAATTTCCAAGCATATGGGGAGAGAACGAAGGGAGAGGTAGGGGAGTTAATATGAAAAAGTGAGAACCGCTGCTCTAATGCAATATAAATAAACCTAAGAGGAACAAAATAGACTTTTGAAAAGCTTCATTGTTTTTCCACGTTTTTTTTATATTGCGGAATGGGAACAAGAATTTAAATATGCGAAAAAAGAAACAGATATTCTGCAAAATAAAAATAAACGTAGGTACAAAAAAAAGAACATTTAAAATAAATAAATAGAATAAAAGCATGAGAGCATTAATAAAATTAAAAACAACTTTATCTAAGAGTGACGATGTTTTGAGTAGGAGACATACTCATCATCAAAACACTGTTTATCAAATAATCTCTAAGGCACATTCTACACGAACGCTTTTGGTGCGTTTCTAACGCCTCCTCTGGCGTTAAAAACGCAGCGTTAGAAACGCGCCAAAAGCGCTCCTGTAGAATGGGCCTAAGTGCCTGTTGCTCCACTTTAAATTAACTAGGTATCCCTCGGATAAGATAGTAGACTATGACTTTCGAATCTTTCCACATCTAGTTTAAAATAGTTAACTAGCCAAGACCAAAAGTTCAGTATAAGGCTGAACTAAGGGGTGAAATCAGAAACACAAGCCTTGTTAATTTTTTGGAAATTTTTAAATTTTTGTTAAAAAATTAATTAGCTTTAATTATTTATTTTAATTAATTTTAATTTTTAATAATTAAAAAAAATTGTCTATTAAATTGCTAACTTCACAAAACATTTCTCAGATAGCTAATGTGAAAAAAGGCATTTGTTTTTTAACCCGCAGGTTAATCGTGTTCTTGTTTACTATATCTATGAATTGCTGTCTATCTGATGAGTGCGGGGGAATGAAGGACACGGAGAGACCAGTCCCGAAACGGACTGATTTTTGGGGAGTAGAGAGGTGAAGGGCCTCTCACTCACAACATAGGGAACCGGGTTGATGGCTCTCGAGCTAGATACCGGTACATTGGGGTTGGTGCGTGCCTCCGTGCACGATGCACCAGAGGTAAATAAACGGGGAATGTTTTTTTTTTTTTTTGTAGGCTATTGAGGGTTTTTATGCCGTAATTTAGGCTTTCCTTCAAATAAAAAAATAAATAAATAAATAAAAAATTTAAAAAAAATAAATCTGATGAGTGCAAAATTGAAAATTATTTTTTATAAAAAAAAGTCAAGGGTATCATTGAATTTCTTCTAAATTGTAACAGTGTTAGAAGTAAATATTTTTATCAAGCTTCCCTTATTATGTAAATTCAAAGAATTATTTAAATTCATATAGACTATATAATTTGTCATTCTAATATGAGTTTTTCAATTAAATTAATTTTTTTGATCCTAGTTTTAGTCATTTTCATGGCTTCACAAAGCTAATTAAATAAACACATAAATTTAGTTTAAAGAATCCAACAATATTGACGTATTTTTGTCGAAGGTCAAAGTTAATATAAGAAAGGTGATTATTTATTTAAATAAGATGATTATATTCCGTTAGCAGGGAAAAAAAATTTAAAAATTGGTTTATTATATGAGGGGGGGGGGGGGGGGAGGAAAAAGAGGAAGAGAAAAAAGAAAAAAAAGAAAAAAAAAAAAATGAAGAAAAATAAATAGGGGGGTAGGGGGGAGGTCGAGGCAAAAAATCAAAAACAAGAAAGAAAAAAAAAAATCGAATGAAAAATAAAAGGGGGGAGGGGGGGAGTCTGAGGTAAAAAATAAAAATAAGAAAAATTAAATTTTATTAAAATCGAAGAAAAATAAATTTTAGGGGGGCAGGGGGAGGCTTCTGAGGCTAAAATAATTTAATATTAATAAAAAACATTAAATTTATAAAATCGAAGAAAAAAAATTTCAGGGGGGGAGGGGGGATTGAATCTGGGGCTAAAATATTTTTAATATTTAACCAAAAGAAATTTAAATTTTATTAAAATCGAGAAAAATAAATTTCAGGGGGGAGGGGGGAGAATTCTGGGGTAAAAATTTTTCAATATTTCTAAAAGGCATTTTAAATTTTATAAAATCGAAGAAAAAAAAAAAAAAAAATTTTAGGGGGGGGGGGGGAGAGGGAAAAATTTTAAATGTCGAATTGTTAGGGGAGGAAGAGTTTTATTTTCATTTTAAAGATGAAAAATATTTTCGTGAAGGAGTAGATTGTCAATGTGATGGGGTGAAAAAAAGGGGGGTACTAATCGAATAAGAACAAAAAAAATAAAAAGAAAATGGAAGTGGAGAGAGAGATCAGATGTTAATATAGTCAAGGGGTTGTTACTCTAGTGCAAAGTCTTTAAAGGTGGACTTGAAGTGTTAACAATAAGTACTCGAATTACTAAACAAAGTATTCTTTTATTATTGTAATTTTTTTGTTTAAAAATAATTTATATTATTTTCATCCACTTGTTTCGATCATTTTTTTTTTTGTCCACTTCAGATATATCGATATGAGAATCATAATGAAAATATTTATAAAATTTATGCTTTTGAGGATCTTGTTAAACAGTTTGTAAATTAAAATTAAATAATACAAACGCTAGATTATCTGTCTCAAAGGTTTTGTTAATTAGTTACAATCACTTCTGATGATGACAAGTAATTGTCGAAATACGTATCAAGTGTTAATTTTATAATTAACTAGTCGCAAAGCCCGCCTCAGGCGGGCAAGTTTATTTCCAATTTGGGATATTTCTTGTTGCAATCCAAGTGCAAATAAATAAATAAATGTGCTTTTTGAGTTTTTTTTTTTTTATTTCCTTAAAATTTGCGCTAATGGTTTTGATTAAAATTTATAAATTAATTATTTTTTAAATGCTCTTTAAAATGTATATTCTCAAAATTGTAAGAAGAATATTTTAATTTTGTATTTCATAGGAAAGAGTGAGAAAAAAGTTGCAATGGTAACGAAATATAAATATTTTCCTCTGATTAATTATAAATTTTACCTCTTTGAGCCTGATGTACTATCAGAAATTAAATAAATGTCAACACAAAAAAATCTGGTATGACTGACAGTATATCGAAAATAAGTTATGTGATGTGCAGTCAGTCATAACAGATTTTTTTTTATTATAAACACTTTTTAATTTAAAAACCATTTACATATAAATGTAAATTTTTCAAAAAATTGATAGAGATATCGAAAAAATCAAATGTTTATTTATTCATGTGTTTTTTTAACTGACTATTACCGAAATTATATTAAAATATTTAAACAAAAAATTTAATATTAAAAATATACAGTACACACCTGAAGTAGACTTCGCAGAAACGTTGGAAAAATTTTATTTTTTTTTTATATTATATGTCACATGTTTTTGATGTATTCTAATGATGATTGCTACTAAATCTATGTATAGTGCTACTAATACTAATAAAAAACGTTTTATATATCATTTATTTAACTATTAATATCGATTTTATTAAAACGTTTTTTTTTTTGTTTTATTCTAATATTAAATAAAAAAGCTCTATTAAATTATTTTTGGATCTAATCCAAATTAATTCATGCAAAGGGTGAATATGGGATATCTAAAAGGGAAAAAATTACCGGTAGATGGTAGGTATAGGAAACGTATCTTCGTCCTCATTATTATTGTTCGAGTCATTATTGTTGGTATTACTGTTGCCTAGGCTACAGAGCACAATGGAGGACATAGCGGCAAGCACTATTAAACATGTAACTAAATTTTTTATTGTCGGACTATGTCTAAAATTAAGCTAGAGTCCTTTTTTTCTCTAAAATATATATATTTTTGTATATATAATATTTTTATAAAAAATTACACTCTATGCACTGATATACACTAATATGTTTGGATCACTAGATGATATGGTCACGTAGATGTGTTTGTTTGTGTGTTTTTGTATGTGTTGTCTTTAAGAATGTTCAATTTGCCAGAGGGTTTATGTGCGTGTAAGTGAATGATGTTTTTTTTTTTGTTATTTATTTATTTATTTTTTTTTCGGAGCACCCGCGCGCCGCGAGGTGCTTGAGGCACTGCCGAGACGGCATAGGGCGACATGCCGCATTGGCCTCGTGCCGGAGATAGCCGACTATGTCCGAATAAGAGCGAAGTTGGTGCGCTCTGGACCTGGGGAGGCGGCGACGCCGGGGGTGCGACGGCGCGCATGACCCAACAAAGGAGGGAAGGGTGAAATAAAAAAAAAAAAAAACGCACACCTTTCATTATGATAATACTCAACATGATGATTATTTTGAATTTTCAAAGTCAATATTTATTTTAATTTAATAAAACATTATTTTTAAAAATGTTTAAAAAATGTTTTTGGTCGTGTAAGTCAATGTTTTTCAACCTGTAGGGGGCGCCCTCCCTGGATGGAGAGAAATAACAAAAAGAGGAACATGAAAATATAAAAAATAATCTGGCGTGACTAGTCGCACATCACACAATTCTCTCTTAATTTCGGTAATCGAAAGTTATGTTCAGTTCTTGTTCCATCCGATTTTTTTGCGAGGGCACATTTAATTTCGAACAGTAACTTACGGTACATTTGAATTCAATAAACAGAAAAATATTTATATTTTGTTACCATGACAACCATTTCTCCTATCTTTTCTATGTGGTACAAGAGTACAATTGTTTCTACCCTTATTTCTTGTTAGTATTCTTATTTATTTGTAACTTTTATATTGTATCCTTATTTATTTATAGTCATATTTATTTATACTCTTACAAAAATTGTATGAAAACATGATGGCTGTGCCTTTTGCCTAATAAATAAAATAAAAAAAGGTACAAGAGTAAAATGGTCTTTATAAGATTTAAATGCAAAAATGAGAATATACATTTTAAAGAGCATCTAAAAAATTATTGATTTTTGAATTTTAATTGAAATCGTTGGAGCGAATTTTGAGAAAATCGAAAAAAAAAAAACTGAAAAAGTACTAGTAGAGCTACTCTTTGGTCGATTTTGTTTAAAAGCTTATTTTTACTCCTAAGAGAGCCTAAAATAAAGGTGAATATGCAAAATAAAGTCAAGGATGTGTGTTTTAAAAGATACACAATCCTTAATTCAAGAAACGATCGGGAATAAATAACTCATGTTTTGTCAAAATAGATTCTTTTATTTAAAGAAAACATTATTACAAAATATTTCAAAAAGTAGAAAAGTAGAAGGCAAAATTAGTTTATTTTCATAGCACGGATACCGCAAAATAAATAGATTTATAGACGGAAAATAGGCTCTTAAAAATCCAATGCCATCTTTTTATTATTTAAAATTCTGACATTTTTATCAGATAAACTTTTTTCTTAAAAAAAAATTTCCTTTAATAAAATAGAAAGGAGAAAAAATTAATTTCCTCCTTATAATAATAATAATAATATATATCTCTTGTAAAGATATAAAGATAAAAAAAACGTAAGGAATGAAAAGGAAGAAGAATTCATTCCATTTTTTTTTTTTTTTTTTTGATAAGTATTGTTTGAATTAATGAAAAAAATCATTGAAGGGAAAATTCACCCTCCACGTTCATAAAGCACATTAGAAACACATGAATAAACTCAAATATTTGAAAAGTAATAAATTAAAAAATGATTTTTTTTATATTAAAGTTTAATTTTTCAGAGCTCTAATTTAGAAAAATAGTAACAAGGGAGTAATTTGATTCGTCAACATACGTGTATTCATATTCGTCAATATATATTTCATATAGGCCTATCTATAATCATATAGAAAAAAATCAGTATTTTCACTTATTTTTGAAATCCTATTATACTTTCAGAATATTAAATTGAAATAAAAGTAAAAGTAAAAAATCTGGTGTGACTGCGCACAGCACACAACTTTCTCTTACCTTCGGTAATCGAAAGTTGTGTACTGTGCTTGTCTCACCAGATTTTTGTGTCGACATGTATTTAGTTTCCGACAGTACGGTACATTCGATTTTCAAGATGTAAAATTTATAAGTATGGAAAAAATATTTATATTTTGTTACCATAGCAACCATTTCTCCTATCTTTTCTATGGAGTACAAGAGTAAAGTGGTCTTCAGAAGATTTCAATCACAAAATGAGAATATACATTTTATAGAGAATCTAAAAAATAATTGATTTTTGAATTTAAAAAAAATCGTTGGAGCAAATTTTGAGAAAATCGAAAAAAACTGAAAAAGTGCATCAGTAAAGTACTAGTACTTTTTGGCTGATTTTGTTCAAAAGCTTCGTGTCACGTCCCATGGGGGTGCCTAACTTAAATATAAAATTTCAACCTCCTAGCTCTTTTCTTTTTTGAGATATTTTGTTCACAGATACACAGACAGACACACACACAGACAGACAGACAGACCATGTCGCGAAAACCACTTTTGGATTCAGGGGACCTCAAAACGTGAAGATCCATCAAAATCTCGACATCGAATTTTTGACATGAACCAATACTTTCTCTCTCATATATTAACTATATATAGAGGTACGAGAAAGTAAAATTAAAGTAAAAGTAGCCGTAACGCTGGTGGCTAGAGCGCCAGGCGCTGACAGACTAGTCCACTAATTTGAATCTTATGAAAAAGCTTTTTTTTGCAATTTCCCGTTAAAATGACTTAATAATTAATATTAATTAATTAATTATTTATTTTTTTAATAATAAAAAATTAAAATTAAAATTAATTAGAAAAAATTTTTCTATAAGATCCTGAAGGGGTAAAAAAATCGTGGAAAGTGAGGCCCACAATTATGTCGCCACCTGGTATCTAGAGCCTTAAGTATATGGTATATAGTGAAATAATTTTAAATAGTAAAATAAAATCTGATACAGATCATTTTATTTTACCTTTTCAAATTAAAATTATTTCACTATATACCATATACTATACCATACACTTCAGTTATGGTACCTGGATAGATACCAGGTGGAGACTTAATTGTAGCTGTCAATGTACAAGAAAGGGAGTCAACAAACTATTCAAATATTTGAAAAAATAGGTTAGAATTTAAAATTAGAGATACCTCAGTAATAAGTTGCATTTAATAATAAAATTGGGAGTTGAGAGATGATTCTATCTGGTTTTGGTAACTATCAAATTTGAGAGGTTTTAGCTTTGTTTTTCAAATTTTAATTTTCAATAACTTCTCTTGGCTGCAGCCTCTTTTATTGTTCAAATTCATGATTTTAGCCCAGATTCAGAAAAATTCCAAAAGAACAGTTAAGACAGTCTGTCGCCAGAAAATATTTTAGGGGAGGGGGGAGGAGCGGGAGGGGGGTTTGAATTATCCGAGAGGTAGTCCCCCCCCCCCATCAAAATGAATAAATTTTAAAGATATAAATTAGTTTGCTATATATAGAGAGAAAGTATTGTATTCATGTCAAAAATTCGATGTCGAGATTTTGATTGATGGATCTTCACGTTTTAAGATCCCCTGAGTCCAAAAAAGTGGTTTTCGCAAAAATGGTCTGTCTGCTGTGTGTGTGTGTGTGTGTGTGTGTGTGTGTCTGTCTGTGTGGCCGTGAACAAAATATTTCAAGGACTAAAAGAGCTACGAGGTTGAAATTTTATATTTAAAATAGGCATCCCTCCCCCCAAGGGGTGTGTAAAATTTATAAACATGGGAAAATATTTATATTTTGTTACCATGGCAACCATTTCTTCTATCTTTCCTATGAAGTACAAGAGTAAAGTATGCTTCGAACAATTTCAAGGGCAAATGAGAATATACATTTTAAAGAGCATCTAAAAAATAGTTGATTTATGAATTTAAAAAAAAAATCGTTGGAGCGAATTTTGAGAAAATCGAAAAAAAAACTGAAAAAGTATATCAGTAGGCCTAAAGCACTAGTACTTTTTGGCCGATTTTGTTAAAAAGCTCCAAGGATTTTTTTTTAAATTCATAAATCAACTATTTTTTAGATGCTCTTTAAAATGTATATTCTCATTTTGCCCTTGAAATTGTTCGAAGCATACTTTACTCTTGTACTCCATAGGAAAGATAGAAGAAATGGTTGCCATGGTAACAAAATATAAATATTTTCCCATGTTTATAAATTTTACATCTTGAAATTTGAATGGACCGTACTGTCGGAAATTAATCATATGTCGACACAAAAAAATCTGGTGTGAGAAGCACAGAACACAACTTTCGATTACAGAAGGTAAGAGAAAAAGTTGGACCAGTCACACCAGAATTTTTTATGACATACATATTAAGAATGAATAATGAAAAAATTTTCTTGTTTAAAAAGTTTAATTGAAAAACTACAGGAAAAAAATAATCTTCAAAAAATAAGTCCAAATGTTTTCTTTCTCAATTTTTTAAATCATTATTTCAACAGGAAAAAATTCATTTTCTAAAAAGGAAACTTAAATACGTGTTCAGATTGAGAATCTGAATGAAAATATTCTTTTTTTTTAATGACTAATGAAGGAAAAAGTGTTTCGTTTCAAAGTGCTTTGTACAGCCATCATTTTAAAGTAAATTAGATGGTTTTTCAAAGTTAGAAAACATCTCAGTTAATTAAATTAAAAAAAAAAATTTAATTACGTTTCCAAAGATAGAAGGTTAAATATATTCTGAATATAATTAAAATCAAATCGGAATAGATAAATTTCCATAAAAATAAAAATGATAAGATTCCTTTTAATCAATTTTATTATCTTTATGTAAATAAAGGTCAATAGGTAATAGAAATAAAAAAATAATATGGAAATTTTTTCACTACTAAAGGGATTTATGACTATATGTTTCTCAGCCTTATTATAATAAGACGCCTTATTCAGAGGGAAGATGGATATCAAAATGTCGAAAATAATTTTTTCTTGTTTTTCTACTCAAATATCTGACGTTTGTTTTGATTAGAAGTATTTTCAGAGCTCTAAGGATGATGAATATTATTATATAGTCATAATTTAAAGAATATAATTGCCTCAATAACTTAGGAGCTTTGAATCAGTTTAGGATAAAAATCTGGTGTGACTGGCGCAAGGCACACAACTTTCTCTTACCTTTTGGTAAGAGAAAGTTGTGCACCGTGCTGTCACACCAGATTTTTTGAGTCGAGATATATTTAGTTTCCCATAGCATCTGTGTATTTTAAAAGTTGACTGCTTGAAATAAACTATGGTTATTTTTCAAAATTTTAATCTCATATTTGGATATTTTATATACAATAGAGAATCCTAAATAAATACAAAATTTCATAACTGGAAAAAAATTTTTAAAATGTGTAAAAAGTTCCAAAAGGGACTGACCTTCCCTTGTGAATCGAAATTAACATGCAAATCCCCATAGGGATTTAACATTGGCTCTATGGAAGGAAGAGCCGAAAAGTGAATTTGAAAATTCTAAAATCTTTCCTACAAGTACAAGAGTAAAGTGTGCTTTAAAAGATTTCAATAGCAAAATGAGAATATACATTTTAAAGAGCTTCTAAAAAATAATTGATTTTTGAATTATAATCAAAACCGTTGGAGCAAATTTTGAGAAAATCGAAAAAAACTGAAAATGTACATCAGTAAGTACTAGTACTTTTTGGCCGATTTTGTTCAAAAGCTTATTTTGAGTGTCCGGGATGGTACCTAAATATAAAATTTTAATCCGGCAGCTCAAGAGAAAGTAGAACTTAATTAGAAATATAGTAATAAATAGTCTTGAAATTTTTTTAGTGATTTGTCTTTAATAATAAATTATTAAATAATAATAAATCTTCTTCTCTCTTACCACTTCAAATTATTAGGCCTACATATATTTTGATATCTATACAGAGGCCATCTTCAGAGCATATCTATGAAATGAGGCATTATTTAAAAATTATAAAAAAATTTTTGACCGGTTTTTTTCTTACTTAAAATTTTTTATAAATTATAATTTTTAAATAAATCCTAAATTCACAGAATTACACTGAAGATGCGAATAGGCCTACAGAGGAACCTAAATATTTGTAGATATAATAAATTGAAGTGGTAAGAGAGAAGATCGTTTTTTAGCTTCCTAACCTCAACCTATGGTACGAGTAAACCTTAAAGCACTTGACCAGTTGGTTGGGATCCGAAAAATAAATAGTAAGAGAAAGTAAAAAAAAAAAGCAAGAGCCAAGGAACAAAATCTTGCAATAAAAGGTAGGCTATATACTCGTATAATAAATTAAATAAAGTGGCACAATTTGGCTAATGAAAAGAGCCTCAAAGCGATACACTCGTCACAAAAGATTAGTAATCGCTGCTTTGTAGTTAAAAATAAATAAAATTAGATATTTTTTTTGCCCATTCACACGTAATGATTCAATGTTCCATCACATTTCAAGGGATATGTTCTTTTATTAATTTAAAATTGCCTGAATATAAATTAAAATAATAATAATAATAATAAGAATAAATATTCTATTGATTATTATAGAGCGCTTCAGCTTCTAGGCCCATAATATTATAAATACTACTAGAAATTTGTAATATTCTTCGAAATGTAATTATGATAATATTTAATTAATCCTTGCAAAATATTCAATAAATTATGTTTCTGCATATATTAACTGTTTCAAAAAAAGGGCTTGAAGAGAGAGAAAGTGAACTCTAACAAGTGTTTTTTTGAAGAAGATAATATTATGAATATAAAAAATCCGGTGTGACTAAACCCACATTAGATTTTTATTTTATTTTATTAATAATTATATTTATTTCCCGATAGTGTAAATTTAGTAAAAATTGTCTATCATATCTTGAAAATTATCTTTAAAAATTTCATTGATTTTATTTAACCCATTTGGTATCCAAATGGGATCCGAACCCACGACTCCCTAAATTATTAAAAAAATCTTATAGCTGGGTCAAGAGCGGATCTAGAGGAGTTTTTCGGGGAGGGGGGGGGAATCTGGTGTGACTGGTAGTCAGCCACGACTTTCTCTTACTCTCGGTAATTTAAAGTTGCTTTCTGCACTTGTTTTGTATCGAATTATATTTGGACAGACCCCGACACACCATTTTGAGGGTCCCACTTTTTTGGAATCAGGGTCCATGAAAACGACTATTTTCATCCACATTCTCGACATCGAATTTTTGACATGATCGTAATATTACATATAGGCCCAATATATGTAAGAAATAGTAAAAATACTGTACAGGTTGTATATTGTATATACAAATAAAATTTATAAGTAATAATTATTTTTATTAAAATTTTACATTAAAAATAAAATTTAATTTCAAAAAAAAAAAAATGTTCTTAATCCTGGGAGGGTAAATTACCTCCTTTACCCCTCCCCTTCATTGAATCCGCCCTTGAACAGGGTAAATATTATTAATTTTTTACTACCACACTCTCTGAAATTGAAAGCTATAGAGAGACCTGGGGACATGACTAATTTAATTTATTATTGAACTAAAGGTATATTCGTGTTCGAAAGTACATTTTGAATAAATAAATCGAATTCTATGAAATTATTTTGACATCTTTGAAGGTTCTTTAAAAAAAAAAAAAGAATTAAGTAAGATGTTTTCGTCTTATTTTAATCCATTTTAGTGCCTTTTAATAAGGTGCCTGCCCGCTTGATTGCTTTCAATCTGATTAATATGAAGTTTGAACCACGAATAAAGTAATTTACATTATTACTCAATTGAGCTGATAAAAGACGAAGGGGAGAAGTAATTGAAAAAAGATCGATATTTGTTCTCTGTAGTTACTACTTATTTTATTATAAAGGGTTTATTTTAATTGTTTATGAGTTTAGGGGAGAATTCCAAAATGAGTAAGAGGGATTTTCCATTAGCTTGTAAAATATTTCACATTCTCTCTTGTAATAAGCCATGTCTGATAATTCAAGAATGAAACAATTCCATTTTATTTCGGTATTCAAAAAGAGGATGCGAAATGGGAGTGATTTATTAATAGGATAGGAGAAAAATGTTTATTTATTCGACCATTGTTAAAACATATGTATGTGTACTGAATGGAAATGTTATTATGATAATATTTAATCCTTGCAAAATATTCAATAAATTCTGTTTAAAATTACCACCTCCAAAATGAATATTGTTGCTTAGGCTGAACGCACCCATGAAACGCTCTTGGACAAAACGTTTTATCCAAGAGCAAAACGTTTTGCTCAATGCGAACGCACACCGATTAGCCAAAATGTTTTGCCAATGGAAAAAATGTTTTGTCATTGAGAGTTTTTGCCGAATTGAGAGTTTTTTGCTCATTGGCCGAACATTTTGTCCAATGCCAACTCACACCGATTGAGCAAAACGCTCAATAACAAAACATTTTGTTCAATGATGTCGAATCACTTTTGCCTCCTCGGTTTGCGTTGATCCATAGAAAAACATTGAAAAAACAGTTTTAGGCAAGATTAGTCAAAAAAGTTTTGTCCGAAAACGTTTTTGCTCAATTGGTGTACGTTAAGTCTTAAAATGCAAAAATATAAGACTTTTTTATTGTCCTATTTATCCAGTCTCTTTAGCAATCTAATTCATCTAATTTTATCCACTTTTATTAAAAAATTGAAGGTTTTTTATTAGATTTTTCTAATTCAGAGAAAAAGAGAGACGGTGCTGTTGCCTTCAATTTGACGGTGTGTCCGTCATATCAGAATTATGGTGGTTTTGATTTTTTTTATTCTATTTTGTAGAGTGTTTATCGATTAAAATTTCATCCGGCCCAGGTCACCTGAACAAGCCGAAAAAACTTACAGGTGTGGCATATACACACGGTAGGTGAAAATAAGCTTTTAAACAAAATCGGCCAAAAAGTACTTGTACTTTACTGATGCCCTTTTTAAGTTTATTTTGATTTTTTCAAAATTCGCTCTAAGGGGCCATTCATTAATTACGTAAGGACAATTTTAATCATTTTTGACCCCCCCTACCCCCATGTAAGTATACATAAGAATTCTCGAACCCCCTCCCCTTTCTTACGTAAGACTTTATCTCGTTCTTCTAAATAATAAAATGTTAGGAATCAGTTCCACTAAAACTTACAGTTCAACTTAAATCAATAATTTTTATTTTTTAACAAGTAATAATTTATGAAATTAGATTCTTTGTATTGAATTTTGATTCAAAAAGTATTACGTAAGAATAAGTTTTACGACCCTCCCCCCTACATAAGGACATGAGTTTTCTTAACCCCCTCCTCCCCCTCAAGACCCTTACGTAATTAATGAATGGCCCCTAAACGATTTTGATTAAAATTCAAAAATCAATTATTTTTTAGATGCTCTTTCAAATGTATATTCTCATTTTGTTCTCAAAATTATATGAAGCACACTTTACTTTTATGCTACATAGAAAAGACAGGAGAAATGGTGGTGTAACAAACACAGAACACAACTTTCAATTACCAGAGGCAAGAGAAAGTTGTTGCTGTGAGACTAGTCACAACAGATTTTTTCAATATTTGAGAGAAACTAAAATAAAAGGTTGGAAGGTATGTGAGGTTCAGAAGCCGCCTTGGCTAGCCAGGCGCAAAGTTTGGAACAATTGAATAACTAATACATTTATATTATTTTTTTTTAAACTTCACATATTGAGTTTCAGCTTTATTTTCTATCGCTAAATTGATTATCGTTGAAAAAGCAATAGGAAAATGTAATTTAAACGACAGGCGAAGATTAAAACTGGGAGTGTTATCAGTCGAAATTCCGGGATTCGCTAGCTTAATATCTTTGATCAAATGCTATTCGAATAATGGCAAATTTTTTATTAACTTTTTTTTACGACTGTTATTTTTTGCTCAGGGGTTATCAGCAGCGCCCCGAATTCTTTCGCCTTTTACGACAAACAGACTCCGACGTATCTGTCTATCTTACTTCTATATATTTAGCAATATACTTTAGTATATTGTAAGTATAAGTTTTTACTTTCTCTTACCTATGTATATATGTAATATACCGGGTGGGCCAATAGTGCGTGGACGGAAGATTGTGGGCTTATTAACGGACATTTTTAAAATTTGTTGATCGCACATAATGTGGGGCCTTTAGGGCTACAAATTAAAAATATTTTTGTTCCAATTGCACCTCATATACAGGGTGGTCCATATCAAAGTTATGTTTTTTTAAATGGAACGCCCTGTATATTATTTCATATTTGGATTCTACGGCCAATTTTAGTATGAGTTTATGTCATGCAATGTATTCCAAACCAAACCGTTTAGCCGCAAATCGGGCTTTAGTGAAAAAACTGCTGTCTGGAAAAAATTGAATATCTCGCGATCCATAAAACTTAGGAAACTGTTCTTTTGTGAGGTTACTAACCATGAAATGTACTAATGTAGGCCAGATGGGGAACCCGGAATTATTCTTATGTTGGGAGATATGGCCATGCCAATTTGGAAAATTTCAATCATGGATAACTTCATTTTTCAAATGGAACATGCTACTTTTTTATGCCATGGGACGTGAAATTCAATTATCTTTCAGCTGATATAAGGTTGTCTATATCTATCTTTGGTAGTTTTCTTTTTATTCCAAAATATCTGATAATGAAAAAAAAAATTTTTATTATAGACAAAATAATTGAAAAAAAAATCCAATCGCAAAACAAAATCGTAATAAATGGACAAATTATGCTAAATATTCGAAAATGTCTTTTAATTTCTTTTAAAATCATTTATTTGAACTTCTCGAAAAAGAAATTAGGGTTATGTTCAGGTTAGGAGGTGCGCCATCTTGTTGACAAATCATAACCCGAATTTGAGCAAGCGGGACTTCTTTGAGAAGTTCAAATAAATGATTTTAAGGGAAATTTAAAGACATTTTCGAATATTTAGCATAATTTGTCCATTTATTACGATTTTGTTTTGCGATTGGATTTTTTTTTCAATTATTTTGTCTATAATAAAAATTTTTTTTTCATTATCAGATATTTTGGAATAAAAAGAAAACTACCAAAGATAGATATAGACAACCTTATATCAGCTGAAAGATAATTGAATTTCACGTCCCATGGCATAAAAAAAAGTAGCATGTTCCATTTGAAAAAATGAAGTTATCCATGATTGAAATTTTCCAAATTGGCATGGCCATATCTCCCAACATAAGAATAATTCCGGGTTCCCCATCTGGCCTACATTAGTACATTTCATGCTTATTAACCTCACAAAAGAACAGTTTCCTAAGTTTTATGGATCGCGAGATATTCAATTTTTTCCAGACAGCAGTTTTTTCACTAAAGCCCGATTTGCGGCTAAACGGTTTGGTTTGGAATACATTGCATGACATAAACTCATACTAAAATTGGCCGTAGAATCCAAATATGAATAATATACAGGGCGTTCCATTTAAAAAAACATAACTTTGATATGGACCACCCTGTATATGAGGTGCAATTGGAACAAAAATATTTTTAATTTGTAGCCCTAAAGGCCCCACATTATGTGCGATCAACAAATTTTAAAAATGTCCGTTAATAAGCCCACAATCTTCCGTCCACGCACTATTGGCCCACCCGGTATATATAGAGAGAAAGTATTGGATTCATGTCAAAAATTCGATGTCGAGATTTTGATGGATATACACGTTTTGAGGTCCCCTGAATCCAAAAAAGTGGTTTTCGCGACATGGTCTGTCTGTCTGTCTGTCTGTGTGTCTGTGAACAAAATATCTCAAGAACAAAAAGAGCTAGGAAGTTGAAATTTTATATTTAAGTTAGGCACCCCCATGGGACGTGACACGAAGCTTTTGAACAAAATCGACCAAAAGTACTAGTACTTTACTGATGCACTTTTTCAGTTTTTTTCGATTTTCTCAAAATTTGCTCCAACGATTTTTTTTTAAATTCATATATCAACTATTTTTTAGTTGCTCTTTAAAATGTATATTCTCATTTTGTGATTGAAATCTTCTGAAGACCACTTTACTCTTGTTCTCCATAGAAAAGATAGGAGAAATGGTTGCCATGGTAACAAAATACAAACATTTTGCCATACTTATAAATTTTACACCTTGAAAATCGAATGTACCATACTGTCGGAAACTAAATACATGCCGACACAAAAAATCTGGTGTGACAAGCACAGTACACAACTTTCGATTACCGAAGGTAAGAGAAAGTTGTGTGCTGTGCGCCAGTCACACCAGATTTTTTTCTGAGGTATCTATATCTTTTTATGAACAAAATTAAAATGAATAACTCTCGAATTAAAGAATAGAGGAAAGATACCTGGTGGGAGGTTTTGCATAAATTATTCTGGATATCTTTGTTTAAAATAACTTAAGTACAAGTTATTGAATCATCACAGAATTATATCTACTATAGAGAAATGTCTGTCAATGAACACTTGTTAGTGAATTACTTCAATTGATAATATTAAAAAAAAAAAAATCTGCTGTGACAGATGTGGTCACACAGCACACAACTTTCTCTTATCTTTGGTAAGTGAAAGTTGTGTTCTGTGCTTGTCACACCAGATTTTTTGTAGGACGTATGTTTAGTTTCCGCCGATAAATTAGAATTCAAGGTGTAAAATTTATAAACATGGGAAAATATTTATATTTCTTTTATCTTTCCTATGAATTACAAAAGTAAAGTGTGCTTCAAAAGATTTAAAGGGCAAAATGAGAATAGACATTTTAAAGAGCGTCTAAAAAATAATTGATTTATGAATTTTAATCAAAATCGTTGAGCGAATTTAGAGGAAATAAAAAAACAGTGCATCAGTATTGTACTAGTACTTTTTGGCCGATTTTGTTCAAAAACTTCAAGTTACATGCCAGGGGGGAGGGGTACATAATTTGAATATTAAATTTCAACCTCGTAGCTTCATTCCTTCATGCTTTAAATTGAACACTGACTCACACACATGCACCCACACAGACACACAGACAATTTTGCGGGACCCACTTTTTTGGACTTACGGGACCTCAAAACATATATTTCAATAAAAATCTAGATTTTTAACATGAAACCAATACTTTCTCTCTCTAAATATATTAACATATAGAATATAAGTATATATAAGTATTTCAGTAAGTAATTTACTTCTGGGGATGACACGTCTTGTGTCGAAATACGTATCAAGTGTTTATATTATTAAATAAATTATTGAAACAAAAAACCTTGAATTAAATTCTCCGATTAAATCATAATATTTCAACTAGAGCCAACGGTTACCAGTTTAAAATTAATAAGTATCGATAAAAGTTATCGAAGAATACATTATACTAAGGAAAAAAAAATCTATTAAAATGATAAATTGCTTTTTAATATCGTATTTTCAGTCAATTTTCTAATCTCATTCAGTTTAAATTGAGATCGTATATAAAATTTGGATTTAGTCCAAGTTTTTCAATTCTTATATATTCAATATGATCAAAAAGAACTTTGGCCCTCTTATTTTTCCTTTCTTTGAGAATCAAATTTAAACCTATGCTCTATACTTATGAATAAAATATTAAAGGTTGAAATTTGATTTCTCTCCCTTTGTTTCAAAGTCGGAGAAGAGAATAATTGGAACAAAGTTATTGGAACTCATATTGAATGTTTCAACCACAAAGCGCTAGGAAATATTCTTTGCTATATTCTATAATAGAGATATTGAGAAAATTATTTTGATTGTTTGACTTGATGGTAGTATAATGAAGATCAAAAGAAAATGTCACTCATGGTTGTTACACACCAAGGGGATACGAAAAATCTTTTGTAAATTACAAGTGCCCTTTAACTCACATCTTAAGTGAGTCTTTTGAATTGAAAATTTTTTATGGAAATTAACAAAAAAAATTTATCATTTTAAGTTTTCTAAGGTGGGTCTTGACGAGGACCCCTTCTTGGAAAACAGGACCCAAGAAAAAAATTATTAACAAAAACGTCAGCAAAGAAAAAACCTAAGTACACTCACTGGTCGAAAAAAATGGACTTCAATTGAATTAAAAAGCGAACCCTATCCACGAGAAGCTAATGTAGCATCGGGTCACGGGCCCTAACTTTATTATATATTATTTAAAAAAAAATATTTTTTGAATCTGATATCTTTATTTATACTTCTAAAAGAACAAGGGGTCCATTTTTTTCGTCCAGTGAGTGTACTTAGGTTTTTTCTTTGCTGACGTTTTTGTTAATAATTTCGTTAATAATTAACAGATTTTTACGAATGAGTGTTTTTTAAAAAGCCAAAGAACTATAGAATATCGTACATTTATGTTTTTTGCATTCAGGGATATCTAAAATTGTATTAGGGGTGACCAAAGCAAAAAAAATCTTAAAAATTTCGATTTTTCTAAACTTTAAAGCCGTTTGCGGCACGTCTAAATGACCTCCGATTGGAATGAAACTTAAAATTTATATGTATTCTAACTATCTGCATAATTTGACGGGGTGTCGCGTTAAAAATAATTTGAACATTCTAAATAAAAGCCGTTTTAGAGCACTTTTTCTATTAAAATCTATTTTGCTCTATAACTCTAAAACTGTGCCTGATGGAAAAATTCTAACTACATATCTGAATTCAGAATGAATAAAATAATATAAAAAAAAAATTTAAAAACAACGCTTTTATAAATGTACTAAAAAGAGAAAAATAATTATGTATAATTTCTTTAAAATTATATTAAAAATTAATATATGTTACTAAAACTAAAAGCGTTGGGCGCGGGATTTGCAAATTTTAATTGTATAAATAGGCCTATTATATGTTTTATGAATACATTTTCATACCATAGACTTAGCGGGTAGTTAGGCAAAACAGTTTGAAAAGTGACTCAAATGTACTAGTTAGATTATTTTATTTTATTTTTTTTTTTTTTTTTTTGTTTATCGGTGAATTAAGGTTAGTTGATCCTCTGCAATGCAAATTGCAAGAGATTGTTAATTTGCGCGCCCAACGCTTTTAGTTTTAGTAACATATATTAATTTTTAATATAATTTTAAAGAAATTATACATAATTATTTTTCTCTTTTTAGTACATTTATAAAAGCGTTGTTTTTAAATTTTTTTTTTATATTATTTTATTTAACTCTTTTTAGTTTTTGTAATAAAATATTAATACGTATGAGTTATATACATATACACGATACAATAAGACAATTTGTATTTTAAAAGAAGAGAAATTTTTGATTATAAATTTCACCCCCTCTTTTTTTTGATAGGCCGAAATTAATTGACCTACAAAGATGAGACACATCAAATATTGCATTGTCACGGGAGTTACATATGTGTATAAAATTTCAAAGCTCTAGATTAAGTAGAACTGGTCGTAATTTCGATCGCTAACTTTGTCGGACCAAACAATGGAAATGTGATTAATTGGCCGCTAATCTGAATTTAATTAATTTTTAATTATTTTGAATAGCACATTTTGTAGAGTAAAGTCTATTTAACACCTCTGCCAATGCTCAAAACTCTAACTTAATTATAAATAGGAGAAATTTTGATTATAAAATTTTCCCCCCACTTTTTTTGATCGGCCGCCATTTTGAAATTAATTGACCTACAAAGATGAGACACATCAAATATTGCATTGTCACGGGAGTTACATACGTGTATAAAATTTCAAAGCTCTAGGTTAAGTAGAACTGGTCGTAATTTCAATCGCTAACTTTGTCGGACCGAACAATGGAAATGTGATTAATTGGCCGCTAATCTCAATTTAATTAATTTTTAATTATTTTGAATAGCACATTTTGTAGAGTAAAGTCTATTGAACACCTCTGCTAATGCTCAAAACTCTAAATTAATTATAAATAGGAGAAATTTTGATTATAAAACTTTCCCCCCACTTTTTTTGATCGGCCGCCATTTTGTAATTAATTCACCTACAAAGATGAGACACATCAAATATTGCATTGTCACGGGAGTTACATACGTGTATAAAATTTCAAAGCTCTAGGTTAAGTAGAACTGGTCGTAATTTCAATCGCTAACTTTGTCGGACCGAACAATGGAAATGTGATTAATTGGCCGCTAATCTCAATTTAATTAATTTTTAATTATTTTGAATAGCACATTTTGTAGAGTAAAGTCTATTTAACACCTCTGCTAATGCTCAAAACTCTAAATTAATTATAAATAGGAGAAATTTTGATTATAAAACTTCCCCCCCACTTTTTTTGATCGGCCGCCATTTTGTAATTAATTCACCTACAAAGATGAGACATATCAAATATTGCATTGTCACGGGAGTTACATATGTGTATAAAATTTCAAAGCTCTAGGTTAAGTAGAACTGGTCGTAATTTCAATCGCTAACTTTGTCGGACCGAACAATGGAAATGTGATTAATTGGCCGCTAATCTCAATTTAATTAATTTTTAATTATTTTGAATAGCACATTTTGTAGAGTAAAGTCTATTTAACACCTCTGCTAATGCTCAAAACTCTAAATTAATTATAAATAGGAGAAATTTTGATTATAAAACTTCCCCCCCACTTTTTTTGATCGGCCGCCATTTTGTAATTAATTCACCTACAAAGATGAGACATATCAAATATTGCATTGTCACGGGAGTTACATACGTGTATAAAATTTCAAAGCTCTAGGTTAAGTAGAACTGGTCGTAATTTCAATCGCTAACTTTGTCGGACCGAACAATGGAAATGTGATTAATTGGCCGCTAATCTGAATTTAATTAATTTTTAATTATTTTGAATAGCACATTTTGTAGAGTAAAGTCTATTTAACACCTCTGCTAATGCTCAAAACTCTAAATTAATTATAAATAGGAGAAATTTTGATTATAAAACTTCCCCCCCACTTTTTTTGATCGGCCGCCATTTTGTAATTAATTCACCTACAAAGATGAGACATATCAAATATTGCATTGTCACGGGAGTTACATATGTGTATAAAATTTCAAAGCTCTAGGTTAAGTAGAACTGGTCGTAATTTCAATCGCTAACTTTGTCGGACCGAACAATGGAAATGTGATTAATTGGCCGCTAATCTGAATTTAATTAATTTTTAATTATTTTGAATAGCACATTTTGTAGAGTAAAGTCTATTTAACACCTCTGCCAATGCTCAAAACTCTAAATTAATTATAAATAGGAGAAATTTTGATTATAAAACTTCCCCCCCACTTTTTTTGATCGGCCGCCATTTTGTAATTAATTCACCTACAAAGATGAGACACATCAAATATTGCATTGTCACGGGAGTTACATACGTGTATAAAATTTCAAAGCTCTAGGTTAAGTAGAACTGGTCGTAATTTCAATCGCTAACTTTGTCGGACCGAACAATGGAAATGTGATTAATTGGCCGCTAATCTCAATTTAATTAATTTTTAATTATTTTGAATAGCACATTTTGTAGAGTAAAGTCTATTTAACACCTCTGCCAATGCTCAAAACTCTAAATTAATTATAAATAGGAGAAATTTTGATTATAAAACTTCCCCCCCACTTTTTTTGATCGGCCGCCATTTTGTAATTAATTCACCTACAAAGATGAGACATATCAAATATTGCATTGTCACGGGAGTTACATACGTGTATAAAATTTCAAAGCTCTAGATTAACTAGAACTGGTCGTAATTTCAATCCGCTAACTTTGTCGGCCCAAACAATGGAAATGTGATTAATTGGCCGCTAATCTGAATTTAATTAATTTTTAATTATTTTGAATAGCACATTTTGTAGAGTAAAGTCTATTTAACACCTCTGCTAATGCTCAAAACTCTAAATTAATTATAAATAGGAGAAATTTTGATTATAAAGTTTTACCCCCACTTTTTTTGATCGGCCGCCATTTTGTAATTAATTCACCTACAAAGATGAGACACATCAAATATTGCATTGTCACGGGAGTTACATACGTGTATAAAATTTCAAAGCTCTAGGTTAAGTAGAACTGGTCGTAATTTCAATCGCTAACTTTGTCGGACCGAACAATGGAAATGTGATTAATTGGCCGCTAATCTGAATTTAATTAATTTTTAATTATTTTGAATAGCACATTTTGTAGAGTAAAGTCTATTTAACACCTCTGCCAATGCTCAAAACTCTAACTTAATTATAAATAGGAGAAATTTTGATTATAAAGTTTTACCCCCACTTTTTTTGATCGGCCGCCATTTTGTAATTAATTCACCTACAAAGATGAGACATATCAAATATTGCATTGTCACGGGAGTTACATATGTGTATAAAATTTCAAAGCTCTAGGTTAAGTAGAACTGGTCGTAATTTCAATCGCTAACTTTGTCGGACCGAACAATGGAAATGTGATTAATTGGCCGCCATTTTGAATTTTTTGAATTTTTAATAATTTTGAATAGCACATTTTTTAGAGTAAAGTCTATTTAACACCTCTGCCAATGCTCAAAACTCTAACTTAATTATAAATAGGAGAAATTTTGATTATAATATTTTACCCCCACTTTTTTTGATCGGCCGCCATTTGGAAATTAATTGACTTACAAAGATGAGACACATCAAATATTGCATTGTCACGGGAGTTACATACGTGTATAAAATTTCAAAGCTCTAGCTTAAGTAGAAGTGGTCGAAATTTCGATTTGCAAATTTGTCGGAAAAACAGGAAAGCAAGTTAATAAAAGCGTTGTAAAAATACTTCTAGAATTTCATATCTTCATTCTTGTGAAAGAAAAAAGTTCATTTTTGTCGACTAGTGTAATCATTAAAAATAAAAAAAGAGGCAAAGTATTTTTGATAATTATATAAACAGAATAACAACGCCGCAAACAAAATCTATTTGGTATAATTTTTTCAATAATATCAATTATCATCAATTATAATTTATTTACTAGATCAGCAATAACGAGGATTTCACAAAAACATCAACTGACCGGAGTTAATAAAACACAAATAGAAAATAACAAAAAATTAATTTAATTATTCAAAAAACAAGTTATATTATAAATAAAATTGAACATTAATTTAGATACCCGTGTTTTGTTAGAATAAAAAAAAATAATAATTTTAATAAATTTAAAATCAGTAGCAAAAATAATCTTCTTCTGTCCTCGCCTGATTATTCCCACGGTGCGGGGTCGGCAAAAATAATAGTAAGCCTATTATGTTATATCTAATATTTTTGAGGTTGCAGCAGAAAAGTATAAAAATCTGGTGTGACAGGTTGCACAGCACACAACTTTCTCTTACCTTTGGTAGATGAAAGTTGTGTTCTGTCTTGTCACCCCATATATTTTTTGTGTTTACATTATTTTGTTTCCGCCGGTTTATTATAGAATTCATGATGTAAAACTTAGAAAAATATTTATATTTTGTTAATATGGCAACCATTTTTCCTGTTTTTACTAAAGAGCGTCTAAAAATTAATTTATTTATGAATTTTAATCAAATCATTGGAGAAAATTGAATAAAAAAAAACTAAAAAAGTACATCACAAGTATTGATTACTCTATATTATCTTGATAATTTCTTTATGGGGCGAGTCTCGAAAAACCGTTATTAGCCGATTTAGAAACTAGTTACTCTAGGCGACAAGAGATGGCGTTAGTTCAACCCATAGGAAATTAAGCATTTTAGTCCATTTCATTTGAAAGTTTCCAGCAAATTTCACACAACGAATACTAATTTAAAGTAAAGGGGTTGGAGAATAGTAACCAGCAAATTTATAGCTCCACCTGACGTCCTTTTATTTGGCAGATATTTCGATGCGTAGAACACACATCATCTTCAGTGCCGCGAGGATATAGTAGATGGGCTTAGTCTATTTATATCAAATGCCTTAGGGGCGTTATACATAGTGAAGGCACTTCCACTATGTATAACGCGTGATATAAAACTAAGCCACCACTATATCCTCGCGGCACTGAAGATGATGTGTGTTCTACGCATCGAAATATCTGCCAAATAAAAGGACGTCAGGTGGAGCTATAAATTTGCTGGTTACTATACTCCAACCCTTTACTCTACTCATCCCAGCCTACTATTCAATCTACGAATACTAATTTATTTATCTACCGAATTATAGACCGAATTTTTACTTTCTCTTACCCTATATTTTAAAATATCTTTTATTTAATGTGATTAGAGTAATGTGAAAAAATTCGAAAATCAAAAAAGGGCTTTTATAAGTTATAGTGTCGAGATATAATCTCTTGATCAACCCTTTCCCTCTTAAGTAATTAATTAATTATCAATTATTTTTAATAATTAATTCAATTGATTAATTGAATTCTCTCTCTTTAGAAAATTTTTCTCTTGAATTTTTATTTGCAAGTCATTTTCTTTTTCTCTCACTTAAGAAATGATATTACAATTTATTTTATTTTTCTCTTTTAAAATTTAGTCGATCAAATGCCGACAAATGTTTAAAAATAAATATTATTTCTTTTTCTTTACTTTAAATTTTAAACAAAGACGCCTATTGTATGTGCGGTGCCTTTGGAGGATTAAAGAAATTTTGTTGCCAGTCGGCAATTCTTTTGTATAAATACATATTAATATTTTTGTAAATTTCTTTTTTTGTGTCGTGTCCGTGAAAGCTAGTGTCAGTGTATATGTGTACGCCGTCTCCATGGTAACGCCTCATGCGAGCGTGCTCAGCCAATGAACGCTCTGGAAGCCGGTGACGTCATCCCTCCACGTGAGTCCCCATACTGGAGGCCAAGCCAGAATTTCCTTCTTCTACGTTTGGCGCTCGACGAGTACACACCTAGCAGCCTCTCTCTCTCTCTCTCGCTCTCTTAGTTAAAGAGATTCCAGTCATTAAACACTACACCAGTGTTAATTTATAATATATTTAATTAATATAATAATCTTCCCTGGGCTCTATTACACCAATAATACAGTTTTCTGGTGTCATTGCCCAGAGAGAGAGAGATTTGTGTGTGGAGCCACTACTGGTTGATGTCATCCCCCCACCAGCGACATCTAGGCCGCTGTATCTTTCGCCTCGGATGCTGGAACTGGGAGAGTCAGCCCAAAACATCGTTCCCCCCATCATCAACGCCATTCCTGGGACCGAAACGTCACACACCATCATCAACGCATATCTAAATCGCTTTGGAACCGAAACGTCGATGGTCGTGCAGTGCTGTGTGGTATCGTTATTATTATTTTAATTTCTTTTTTTGATCGATCAATGCAATTAAACTATTTCAAACTTTTCCAAAACATTCTTGGGAATCATTCCTAATAAAGAATTTATTATTGATAGGATCTATATAATATGCAGCTGCTTAATTTAATCCAAATTTCCCCCACATATATATCTAATTTTATTTAATTAAAGTTAAAATTATCATGAGATCTCAATAAGCATTAAAATTTAATATCTAACCATCAACTTTCTTTTCGATACTAATTATGCAAAATTTTAATTTTTATTTATCAAGGAAATCTCCAGAATAAGCGAAATTCAATTTATTTTAATTATACCATGTACAATCATAAGTTGTAAAAGGAAAAGAAAATTTATCTTTATTTATCTTATTCTTATTTGTAATATTTCAACTTTAAAACAATAGACCTGAATTTTTATTTTTGTTTCAAATTTTTTTATTTCTTGCAATGATATTTTTTTTGTTTTTTTTTCGGAATAAATTTTAAAGAATTACGCTGCAGCTCTTGACTTATTATTCTTTGTAGATCAACCTTAAATTTTTATATAACCAGGAACACTTTCCAGCGAAGCGACTCTACCTGAGTTACCACTTATTTACTTTTATTGTGGAGTCGGTCCACCTTTCAGCCAGGGCGTGGTTCACTGTCTTTCCTGTGGAAAGTCACTGAACTGCGTCTTGTATGCGAAGCAACCCAAAAGATTCCACCTCCTGTGGAAAACCACTACCTTTCGGCCTTCTCGTTTTCACGAGCACAAAATCTCTTTCTTCATTTATCATCTCTTGCCTTGAGTATAGTACTTTAAAATTTTCCAGGACAATTGGCTAAAATCCCCTTTTCAACGAGGTCTTTTTTGTTGGCCTTCGTCCCTGACCCCCAGGACAAGGAACCCCCAAACAAAAAAAACGACGATATGGTGGAGGTGCTGGGATCGAACAAAAAAACGACGATATGGTGATCGGGTGCTGGAATTGAACAATCGAATACCTGGTGATAGAATCCGGTATAAGATAAATTAAGCAGATTGTTGAATAAGGGATCTATAATTAGCTTTTGTCTTAGGAATTTGTTCTTTTTTTCATCTTCGTTTCTCTCATTAGAGTTGCTATTTCTTTCATTTCTTTTTTAATCATGCCGATTGAGTTGCGAAATAGGCTAGTGGGAGATCCCGCTGGACCTGAGGCGCAGTCCACAATGGTGGAAGCCGCCACAATTATCCATGAACTCCCAAATATGACAGTAATGAATAATGAGACAAATCTCCTAGAAGATCTAGAGATAGAAGCCCATCAAGGGGTTAACCCAGAGCAGCTAGAAGGGAGCGACGATGAGTCTCTTCCGGACACCGTAGTTGGTGGAGAGCTATCAATCTCTGGAGGTTCGGGCGAGGAGGTAGGGAATGAGGAATCAGAGACAAACAGGGAGATGAACCCCTGGAACACTCGAAACTCTGAGTTCCCGGCCGGCCTCGGGCGAGCATCCCGTGGAGACGGCTGCTCCTGAACCAATGTTATCGGTGACCACAAGTGTATTGACAATTGAACCCAACCTGACTCCCACCTGCTCCTCCTCCCCGAGATGAGGGACAAAGCGTAATTATGGGGTCGATCTGTGAAATGTTAAGGCAACAATTCGATCAAACAAAATCGAAACTTTAATCAAATTGATTTGACCGACAGGATCAAAATTTTGATCAACAAAAGAAAGATTTTAACCAACTTTAGAGTGAGAACTGAATGCAAAATTTGACCAACATCAACTAGAGATAAAACAGATGAATCAAAAACAGCTCGAATTTGATAAAAGGCTGACTCAATCAGAACAAAAGGTAAGGCAGGTGGAGCTGACGGTTAATAACGAATTAGTGATTGTTAAGAAGCAAGTAGAAACTAACCAGAAACAGACCCAACAACAAGTCAGTGTACTACAAACCAAAGTTGCTGCTGTTGAGCAGGCAGCGGTGGTAGTCCGCCAACAGTGTGTCAGTGAACACACGCGATAGTTAATGAGCATAGGCAACGGTGCACCAAACAGTGTGATGACCTGGTCACCGCGGTTGCCGATGCCCGTCAAACTGTACAACAGCTGAGGGCGGATGTGACTGGTATTCAACAGCAAACACTAAATTCTAGCCAGTCCTTTCCGCAAATGTCATTTGGGTCAGTGTCCCAATTTGTTCCCTTAGAAAGATACAAGTCAGTTTGTGACCTATTAGTCAAGTTCGATGGACAGTGGAAACGTCCTAGCATCCACCCCATGGACTTCCTAGACAAAGTTCGTCAAGTATTTGCTGAGTGCGGTGTACCGGAGAATTTTCAGGTCACCCTATTCAATCGATGTCTAACTGGCCAGGCAGCGGAGTGGGCGCGAGAACCCAAGAAGGGTGCCAATCCTTGCCGGAGCTGCTGGAGGCATTTGAGAAGAAATATTGGGGCAGTGCAGCCCAGCTCAGGTGCCTTCAGCAATTCCTGCAGGGAGCCATTTGATCTCTCAGGTAGACCTTCATTAACTAACCAATTCCGACATAGGATAAAATGGTGTCGTAAATTATCTTATACAATTACAGAGGACACTTTGCTGACGCAGATGTTGCGTCTGATGCCCCTCTCTGTTAATAGTGCCTTGCTGGCCGTACCTCACGAGTATGAGGCCATTTATAAAAGACTCATGGAGTTAGAGGAATTAAACACACCTGCGGTGGCTAGGGAACCCTCAGAGTAATAATAACTCCAACTCATCGCATAATAGGACTTCGAACCATAATTTTTCGTCATCTCGGCACCCCCAGGGGTGCCCAATACCACTAATCACAATCATCAGTATAATAATAATAATTCTAACCCCCCTCAATCGTAATTCAAATGGGAACCAGAATTTTCAGAGCTCGGGAAGTGGGGAGAGTAGGCCGCCACAGCCGCGTGCTGACCCTCCACGAAGTTCAGTCCCTCTCCCGCAACGCAATGGAGACAGAGGGCAAAGCAACTATGCAGCTCCGACTCGGTCCCGAATAAATGCAGCCACCATGATTAATCGTCCAGATATCGATGAGGAAGACGAGGAGGAAGGTGGTGAGGGAAACGGGAGCTCCCCCTGGCACCGGTGGGTCCGCGCGACCAGGGAAGTCGAATGTAGGTGCAAAAACCAGGACCCCTCGTTCATCACACCGCTCTAAATTCTCTTTTAGTTCACATAACAACCAATGTATATGGCTAAATTGTAAATTCAGGTGTGTGGAGGTACCAACCTTCTTGAACACAGGTAGTGAAGTCTCACTACTCGACCAGTCCCAATTTTTAGCAATTACCTCCAAGGGTTGTGTTGCCCAGATCTTAAGGATCCAGGGGACCTACCTTCACGGGGTCGCTGGGGCACGAAGTCAGAAAATAACACAGGCCGCCCATTTGGAATTCCAATACCAAAATTTTGTCCTTGTCCGCTACATTCTTATTAGTTCCAAATTTAAAAATTCCATGTCTTGCAGGGATTAGACTGAAATTTGTCGGCAAAATAATGTCGTAATTTCATTCCAAAATCAGTCTGTCTTGCTAACTATTAACAAGGAAATTGTCCTCAGTTCCACCGAACGATAACCAGGCGGGAGAACCAAATTCAAGGTTCGATGGCCTTCTATTGCACCACCGACAGACCAGATGCCCTCTCTCTGACTCTAACAGTTGACAGTACCGACTCCGACGAATCAACTCTCTCGAAATATGAGGAGGATGTCTTTCAAAATTTGCTGAACGAGTTTGACGACTTGTTTAGTGACCGACCAGGATGTATCTCCAGGTTACGAACACTTCAGATCATCCTACACGACACTACACCCTTTCGTGCGCACATTTATCCGATTCCGATGGCTCATCGGGAAGCTCTCCGACAGCTTCTTGACCAGTACATCGAGTGGGACGTCCTTGAGCGATCTGATTCGGAATACAGTAGTCCGATTCGGACAGTGCTCAAAAAGGACGGCTCCATTCGTCATGTTCTGGACGCCCGGGAGTTGAATGCGCGCATGAAGGCAACGACAGAAATTCCTCCCCCACCCGATGAATTGTCTCACAGCCGACCGCGAACCGAAATGGTTGAGTACCATTGATTTGA